>JAQQSV010003900.1:0-14968 GCA_028646515.1 Pseudochirops corinnae | reverse complement strand
GATGAATGTTCACATTTCTGTAAAGGGACAGGAACAGGGTGGAGAGTGGTTGGGGGGGCAGGATAGGAAGAAGGGACATGTAATCAGACTCTCACAGTGTGCTCACTATGGAGAGGTTCTGTGTAATTTCACATGTTCAGCCTATATTTGATTGCTTGTCCTTCCGGTGGGGGTGGGTAACGAGGGAGGAAGAGAAAGAATCTAGAATCTAAAGTTCTATAATCAAATGTTAAAAATATATATATATATATGTATGTATATATATATATATGCAATTATTATTATTATTAACAACTACATCCAACTGGAACTTGAGATATACAGGCACTTTGGTGGGGAGATCCATCCTGCCCTACCGAAAAGTCAGAGGGGTGAGGGGGGAAGACATAGAAGAGAATAGATTGGGGGAGGGGGGATACACTGGGATGGCTGTTTTGGGGCGGTGGGTAGGGGAAAGATGGGGAGAAAATATGTAACTCAAAATCTCGTGGAAATGAATGATGCAAACTAAAATAAAATTTTAAAAAATAATAATAAAAAAATAAAAATAAAGAAAATATTAATTAAAACCTTTTTCATTGTACTTAGCAGTTTTGGAAACACAACTTCAGTATGAGTTATTTTGTGATATTATTAATGAAATCATATACCTCTCAACCAAGCCTCATATTAAATATTATATCACAATTATTTGTGATAACTTTGTCTTCCTATTAAAAGAGAAAAAGAATAATGTATTTATTTTTTTAATTTTCAATGTTCTTGGCAAAGTGCATTACTCATAGTAGGTAGGTGATAAGTGTTTGTTGAATAAATGAATAATATTCATGTAAAAACAAAGGATCATTGGAACAAAGGATTTAGACTGGAAGGAATGAATGCTTTACCTTGGGAAAACTTTCACAGTAAAAGGGGATGGGATTCTATTGTGGAGTTTCTGATACATAGCTTTGGGCCTGAACCTGTAGGATATATCATCAGTCAGATCCCCTCAATGACATACTCTATATCCTTGGCTATAGACAGAGATTTGTTGTGGGCCACATCACCACAACAGAGCTACTTGAAGTCTAAGGTTTCCTAACTGTTTGTTCCAATGTTCCTCTTATATACTGCTTTATGAACGTCAGAAAAATATGTATCCTTCTGACAATGATACATGAGCACTAAAAACAGTGTAAAACGAGTTACCAGTTCTTCTCCAGCTCAGGTATAAAGGAGACTCTGAAGTTATAATTTGAGTTCTTCTTTCCTTCACTTGTTCCTGACATATATGTCTATGACACACTTTTGTATGAGCACTTCTTTTTTTTTTTCCCCTTCCATCATTTTCCCCTAAAGATCTCTATTCAGTCATGTCAGTCTCCTTACCCCCATGTTCCTTCTTCATTATGATCTGTTAGATTGTTTTATCAGAATTTTATTTTTCAAACCTCTAGTTCTTTGAGGTTTGGGGCCATGGAATAATACCTATCTTTTAAATATTCACAGATGTCTGAGGAATCAGGCTTTTCTTAATTACATGAATTTTACTAACCATTCTCTGCTCAATTCACATTGACTCCTATAGGTTGTGCTTCTCTAGCAATCCCAAATGAGTGATGTCCTTGTTATGTTAGAAGCAGAGAGGGAAATTGGTTTTTGCATGTATGCTACCAACAAGTCTTCATGTCAAAAACAATGCAACAAAATGAGCCAAAATGGAGCAAATTAACCAGAGATATGTATCTCACCTAGTGGTAAGCAGAATAATGAGACAAAAAGTACACATTAGCAACAACAGAATATAAGAGTTAGGGAACGTTTATAGAGTGTGCTGAGAAAACACACAGCATTTTGAAGTCTTGCCTCCTTTTCTGGGACAATGTGTTGTGTTGAATCATGTCCTACCTCTCCCCTTTCCCTTCCATTCCACTCAACACACCTTTTTTTATTATAGAAGACAGTATTACTTAACATGTAATCCGCAAAGTTCTTCCAGGTGGATTGGAACAGGCCCTTAAAGCGTCAATTGAATATTATGTTCATTACATTATTTAATGACGATGCTTGTGACATGCATTAATGGTGTACCTATAATAAAGATCTCATTGATGTCTCAGAAAATTTCTATGATTTTTCTCATTAGTTTAGATTAGAATTTTAGTATTGCTTCATTTTGC
This sequence comes from Pseudochirops corinnae, assembly GCA_028646515.1. Classification (NCBI taxonomy): domain Eukaryota; kingdom Metazoa; phylum Chordata; class Mammalia; order Diprotodontia; family Pseudocheiridae; genus Pseudochirops; species Pseudochirops corinnae. Next base: position 12,806 of record JAQQSV010003900.1, on the reverse strand, counting down.
TTTAGGGAGACTGTTCTATTTTTATAGGAACTAGTGAGAATGGATAGCTCAGTTGAAAGGGTTTATGAACCAAAAACATGTGATGACCACTGATTTAGGTCACATTCACCTAATTGCCTAGAAAATGAAGTTCCCTTCTTCTGTCCCAGTGTAGGAACATTTCTCCAAAGCAGAGATACTCAGGTGCAATTAGAAGCCCATGAAATATCTCGTGGTTCAGAGAGACATAGAAAATTCAGAGAAGGGAAAGGTGAAAAATGTGATAGAAATTCACAGGAATTCACTTTACCTTGTGAAGAAAATAATTGTGGCAAAATAAAATAGGTATATGTGTGAGAAGCCAATCTGCTTAGCTATCTTTGGCAACACTGTCATTGTAGATCAACAATTCTATCTATTGGGATGGGGAAGCAAGTATAAATATGTCTCTGAAACTCCATTCTTACGTCCTTCTAGAAGAAAATAGGTCTTGATAAAGGAGAATTGGGAAGCAAGCAGTGGACCACATGAGAAGGGAAGGAAGGAAGGGGAGAAAATTACATTTATAAAGTGCCTACTGCTTGCCAAATATTAAGCTAGGCACCTTGTAGATGTTTCATTTGATCTTCACAACCACCTTGAAAAGTAACTACTCTTATTCCCATTTTAAAGCTGAGAAAACTGAGGCAGACAGAGGTGAAGTGACTTTTCCAGGATTACACAATTAGAAAGTCTGAGGTTGCATTTAAGCTTAGGTCTTCCTGCCTCCAGGCCCACCATTTTTTCTTTTGGTCTGTATCTGTGATTTCATTAGTATTAAGAACTCCAAGCATGTAAATTCCCTCCTGTGACACAGATTGTCAGTTTGCCTGTAAATTATAGTTTTTGAAAATTATCTAGGACACTAGGCAGTCAAGTGACATCAAATGTTTTGTTTGTTTGTTTTACAGACCTAGTATATGTCAAAGGCAAGAACTGAACCCAGTTGTCACCTCCCAACCTACCTCTCTAGTGAGTATATTGTGCTGTTTTTCATAACACACACAAAAAGGTTATGGGATCATGCTTGGAGCTCATGGTTGCAGTAGGGAAAATGTGATTTCCCTTCTAAATCTAAAAGAGAGGCAAACTTAGTCCAAGGTTTAGAGAATGAATAAATGAGCATTTAGTAAATGCTTACTATATATCTAGTACTGTGTTAAGCCCATGGGATAAAAATTTAAGCAAGCAGAAGAGATGCTGTCCCCAAGGAGCTTGCATTTTAATGAGGAAATACAGCATAGAAAGTAAAATTAGATATGGGCAGGTCATGCAGGTGATGTACTTTGTAAATGGGAAGTGATGAGGACGGCTAGTTTTGGGTAAAAGAAAACATAAATTTATCCTGTCATGGCTCAGTATCTCAGGGAGAGAGGGAGTGAAAGAAAGAAAGAAAGAAAGAAAGAAAGAAAGAAAGAAAGGAAGGAAGGAAGAAGGAAAAGGAAAAAAAGGCATTTATTAAGTGTTTACTGTTTACAAAGTACTGTGTTAAATGGATACATCTAGAAAAGGAAGGAAGGAATGAAGAAGGAAGGAGGGAAGAAAAAAAAGTATTTATTAAGTGGTTACTATGTACAAAGTATTGTGTTAAGTGGATACATCTAGAAAAGCAAGACAGTCTGTGATTTCAAGGAGTTCATATCCTAATAGGAAAAGACATGGAGGATAGAAGGATTTCTTCCATGAAGATACCATCTTGAACTCTATGGATATTGAGAAGAAGGATTAGTACCAGGAAGATGAAAGAGCAGGATTGAAGTCTTGTGGAGAATAGAGAATGACGTAGTCACAGTTTGTACTGTTGCCACCCTTATCTAACCACTGTTTCTATGTGCCCTCCCACCTCCAATTATTTTGTCTTTGTTGAAAATGTACCTAGTTATACCTTGAGAAGAAGCTGAGAAACAGGCTAGAGAGAGAGAGACTGAGAAACAGGAGGAAGAAAGGGGGACCTGATGAGAAGATATTTTGTGTGGATCTTTTTAAGGTATAACCAGATTCAATTGGAAGTACTTGGAAGGACAGAAAGCTAGAGAGGAAATTGAACAAATTCTCTTTTATTTCACTTTGACTCTAAGTGACATTTTGTTGTTTTGCTCTTGGTCAGGATAGAAGCAGACCTCTCTCTCTTTCCTCATCCAGGTAAAAAAGGACAGCATTCTAAATAATTCTCTTGATCTCTCTTTTTTACATGTCCTCCTTCACTTTTAAAAATTTTTCTCCCTTTCTTTTTCTTCTCATGTTTTGGACTTGGAACTGGAAATCTACAGGAGTTGTTTGTTAAACTCAGTGGGAAAAATAATGATCTGTAATCGGCACCCATCTTCTTTGTACAAATAAATGTTTATCTTTATCTTAGACCTTTTGAAACATTCATATTCTGAATATGTACTAGTCCAAAGGATCAATCTCTAGTCTTGTAGTTAAAATGAACCAAATTCAGATTCAACTTCAGACATTTACTATGTGATGCTAACCTCTGTATGTCTCAGTTTCCTCATCTGTAAAATATTGATGATAAAAATAGCACCTACCTCCCAGGGTGGTTTTCAGGATAAAATGAGATATTTGTGCTTTGTAAACCTTCAACAGTTACATAAATGTCACATATTCTCATTATTGAAATAATTTTCAGTAGATTTACATTTGTTTGCAAAAGAAATGTCCTTAAAAGTTGATGTACTTGCTAGTTCTCATTAAATACCCGTCTCTCTGAAATTCAAATTTATTGCTAAGTGAAACATCCCAACACAATGTTCTATTGACCAAATGCTTGAGACACTCAGATGCTAGTTAGAAAGAGAAATAAAACTGAATCATTGATACCTTAGTGTACAACCATTCATAACACCTGATGAACATCCTGTGCTCTTGGAACTGAAGAAAATTTATCCTGGCATTCAAAAAATGTAAGGGCCTTAGACCTTTCAGTTTCTTCCTAAAGCTAGCTCTAAACAAATGGTAATTCTAATCAGATGCTTTCTTGAATCAGATCTGCTATTTAACTGATGTAGAGAATCCTTGACAAGGTAACCCTGTCTACCAATGTAGATTCAGTCAGTGGGTTAATCAGACTGTAAGCATTTATTATTTAATTCTTATTTACCATGCCTTGTACTAAATGTTAGGGATACAAAAATTAGCACTTTCTCTGCAACTTCTAGTCTCAGAGAGTTTACTAAGGCCTTGAGTATTTACAGGAGGAGTCCAAGGTGTTAAGGACGGTATGTACCAGAGACAGGAGGTGAGCCAGGTCTTCCTGACTCTCAGAATAAATTTATACTTACTGTGTCATTGTGTTCACTACAAAATGGTGCCTCTCAGAGTCAATTTCATAGAACCTTCTGATTCCATAGATTCCATCAAGCATTTACTAAACATGTACTAAAAGAAATTCATTGAGCTAGTGGAGGGATAAACCCACTTTCCCCCAAAAAAAGACTAATCACTGACCTGAAGGAATTTATAGTCTAATTGGAGAAGGACCATAAATAAAAATAATTTAAAATATCAGAAAATGGATGTGAACTGTCTGATTTCAGAGAATGCAGTTTTTGAACTGTGCCATGAAGAAAAGGTAAGATTTGATTCAGTGTGGAGGAGAGGGTATAACATTTTAGTCAGGGGAAACATCTCAAAAGAATATGTAAATTGTTATATAAATTATTCTGTAAAAAAATCCCCACTTTTCAGTGGTTTAAGATGCAACAAATGATAGTGAATTTGCTTATCTATGCAGTAGTAGTGGTGGTGGTAGTAGTAGTAAATACATAGCATTCATATGGTGATTTAAGGTTTGCAAAGATTTTATCATCAGTATTTAGTTAATAGATCAACTAATATTAGATATTAAATCTGAAACCACCATTGTCATATTCCAATTTGTCAGATTTATCAGATGAAAAGCAATGTAAAATTAAAAGAAAGAATAAAACTGTCAAAACATGTCCATATAATTAAGACTGTTCTAACATGATCTATTACATTCTTGGTGCACCACCCCCCCCAAAAAGAAAATGAATAGAGAAGCAGATATCAACCCAGAGTGTCACCATTTCCTAAAAAAGCTTAATTTATGTAAATCATTTGTCATCATGAAGAGATCAAAAGTGACTACAAATTATCTGAACAAGGAAATACTTGACTTTCTTGCCATTTGGATAGGTATGGCAGCCAAGGGCACTACTGGTTAAGAAAATAAGCTTTTTACAAAATCTTTTGGAGAGGAATGTTGAAAAATTGTGAGAAATATCAGCTCATAAAACAGAATAAAACTGAAAAAAAAAGTTGAGTGAAACTTTGGTTAGAGACCTAACTAAGCATCATCTTGAAATCATTAATATATGAAATTGAAAGTAATTTTTTTAAGAAGGAAAAGAACTTTAAGACTTTTTTTATAACAAATGTTTCGCCATAAAGGAAAATGAGTTACTATGTTGGGATTTGAACATAATATCCCCAGAGTACTGAATGAAGAAATGAAAGGGCCTTAAGTAAACAAAGAAGTTGAAAAGAGTTTGACTAAATAAAATATATATAGAAGAGAATCAAGTCAAAGGAACTTCTATAATGAAAGCATTGAGAGATTAACGTCAAAGGTATATGAAAAAGGTGAGTTCATACCAAAAACACCATCATCAACAACAACAGAACGATAATCTTGGACCTTTCTATTACCACTCCACACCCCCAAGACAAGTGATAGCAAATCAATAACTACTGACCCAAAAGCCTACTTTCCCAACACTATGAAATTATATGCATTTTCCTGACTCCTTCTCAAAGCATTCATAATTTTTCTAAAATACTACTTTCAATAAATAGTTTTCTGATTAAAACTCTATAATGATCATTCGATCAAAATCTAAACTTTTTTTCCTGCCTTTCCCAATATGACATAGTGCCTTAACTCGGTGCCTGCCACTTACCAGTGACTCATAATTCAACTCACCAACCTATCCAGTCTTGAACCCCCTATTTCTAAATATGAAACTGCTATTGTCATAAAACTAACCTCTTTACTGTCACTGTCCACAGACATGATTGCTCATGCCTCCACTTTCCTCTTTGCTTTTCTATCCATTCTTCAAGGCCCAAGGCATGTTTAACCTCCTTTGCGAACCCTTTCTTAACAATGCCAAGCAAAATTGAGCGTTATCTTCTCTCTATTCTTTTGTCCTGTTCCTTCTTGTCTGTTCTGAGCACTTTGCACCTTAACATGTACTATCCTGTTCTCTAATTTTCAGAGCCTTGCAATTTAGCACTTTATTATTTCAGTACATGACTTCTTGAATATCTTTTTCCTCATTTTATTTTTACTAGGCTTGCCTCCCCAACTTATGATAACTGATGTTTATATAGTTTTCTTTCTCAAACTTTCATAGGATTTTGTGTATTTCAACTAATTCAATCTTTAAGAGGAACAAGTAATACTAGCCCCATTTCACAGTTAGGTAAACTGAAGCTGGCAATAATTATGTGCCTTAAACAAGCTCATTTAGCTATGAATATTTGGAAGCATAATTTGAACGAAGGCCTCTGCTACTTCTAAGTCTTACATTTTTTCCCTACCATAGCATAGTGACAATAGATTATAGCCAATTAAGCAGGAGCCTGATATAGATATAGACATAGATACAGATATATGCACACATATACATATATACACACAGCTATGCATATGCATATACATTTGTGGAGTATATGTGTATATTATACATATACATATATACAGATATATATATATATATATATATATATATATTTTTATGTACATATAGCTACTAAGGCTTAAAATGCACTGAGACTTTGGGGACACACACACACACACACACACACACACACACACAAGTCTGCAATGTCTCCTGTATGGCTCCTCTAATGGCTAGCAGAATGTGCTAAATAAAGCCTTGTAGTTTGACTCAAGTATAAGACTTGATATTCTTACCTATAGCCTGGTTTGTTTGAGGTCCTTCCAAATTACTCTCCAGCTCCAAACCATACAAAAAGAATCTGTATGCTTGAAAAATTAAGGAAATGTCAGCAATTTCCTTAGAATTTGATTTCTCAAGATTTTGAGTATGCTTTGGCACATTCATGAGGATCCCTTTAATGACCTGAAAACTCAAATAAACTTGAAATGCCTATACAAACCTGAAACCAAACTCCCAATCTACTGATGTTTGCTAATCCAGAACAAAAGAACATCTAAAACAACACACTAGGGAAAATTATGATGATTGAGTAGTATCTATAAAGCTTTCAAATAAGCTTGTAATGCCATCTGTCTTTGAGTTGTTAAGGAAAAAAAACGGATTCATTTACCAAACCCAAAAGGCATATCTTCTCACTCATTCATAACTGAGGATATTATATAAGAGTAACTTTGACCCTCTACTTGCTAATTAGACTCCTGCTATTAAACCACTAGATTTCATATTTTTCCATGGTATGGAACTTCAGTTGTAGTATGGATGAGGTAACATATATGAGTATTCTTTCTTGATACTAGGTGTCCCAAAAGTCTCAGTAAAGTTTTAAAATGTTTAAACTTCAAGTTAAACATTATGCTTAAAACTGCACTAAAGATTAAATTAAACATAAAGTTTTAATAGCACAAAACTACCCGAAGACTTTTGGGAACTCCCGTATTTTGTTCCTTTGAGAGAGTCAAACAAAGGGCATCCTGGTTCTCTTATTTGATGGAAAATGTGTCTATCATTCTATGGGTGTATTTGCCAATAAGGATTGGTTTTTACAGTCTTCAGTGCCAGGACATGACCTGGCACATAGTAGATTCTTGAAATAAAAAATTCTTGCTGACTGATTGTTCAGACAGTTGCCATGAAGTCTTTTCTGTTTAGAAAGTTTCTGCTGGTGACGATGATTGGGCTACTATTATTTGGGATTGATGTCGTAACTGTTATAAGAGAGAGAACTTGTTCTTCATTCTTTCAAGAAATACTTACCTTATTAAGAAGGTACCCTAAACAAGATAATGTGCTAGATGCTGTGGTTGTCAAGGCAACAAGCATTTATCAAGTGCTTTCTGTGTATCAGGCATTGTACTAAACACTGAAGATACAAAGGAAGGCAAAATAAAAATTAAAAAGTATCTGCCTTCAAAGAGCTCACATTCAAATAGGATTTAATGGCATATAAGACAGGGATGGTGCCTTCCAGGAGTTTACAATCTGGTTGCATATAGAAAATGCTTACAATTAACTGAAATGAAAAAATAATAACCTGTCCTCTGAAAGGCACAGATAAGAGTTCTCTGAAAGTTCATTGAAAGGAGAGATCACTTACAGCTGAGGTAACCAGAGAAGCTTTATAAAGAATATTGGATTTGAAGTGGGCTTTGAAGGATGGATATAACCTCAGTAACATCAGATTTGAGAAAAGTAAACAGCATGACCAAAATGGCTCCAAAGTTTAAGTCATTTGGGAGTCAGTAAATGGACCAATTAAGTTGAACAGGATAGTTTAGCAGAGTTTTGAGAAATTAGATCGAAAAGGTTGGTGCTTAATATGGCCAACCTAATGCTCTATAGCCATTTTGCTTATTTTTTAAAGGAATCAGTTTAAGTTCTTTAGAAAATAGAATACTTTAAAAAAGGAGATTCTGCTTCATTAAAATAACTTTTTCTCAAATATACATGCTTTGTGGAAATATTTTATATAGAAAAATTATAAAACAATACTTTGGCCAGTATTTTCACATGAGCAAACTGTGCACAACAATGAGTTTGAGGAACATATTTTAGTTCATTTTATATATGGGTGTCCATCTTTCAAAGTGGGAAACTCAGTTAGGTTTGTGGTACTTATATGGCCTCCAAATTGCCCAAGATTTTTACCATGGTCGTAAATAGTGTGCTTTATTTGTGCAAGTAGTAAAACTGAATCGAACGGATTTGTGTTCTAGGTCACTGGCTTCCTGAAAACCTCAAGTCTGAAAAACCTCATGGCTGCTGTGGGTCTTGTTTGTTAAGTGGAAATTGTGTGCTAACCAGAGCAAGCCGTCCCTGGGTTCTCTGTATCATGCTATGGCTCCCTGGAAAGAAGGGAAGGCAAAAAAAATCTGTTCCTTTCAAAAGTTAAGCAAATATGGCAGTGTGAAAGGTTCCAATCCAGCCCAGCTTTCTGAGAATCACTTTAGGAGCAAAGAAAAGTAGTGTCAACTGAAACATAAGATCAAAAATCCCAAAGAGAAAAATCACCAAAATAATTAATCCCCACAACTTCCCAAAATAAAAGCCAAAACAATGAATAAGAGAAGATTCAGTAATTAGGGAGCCTCTTGATTTGCCCTCTGTAGCTGTAGAGGGTGGAAGAGTACAGAGGACAGCTTCCCTGCCCCAGGATACCTGACCAGGAGCGCCTCTTTTCTATTTAACGTGGTACCTACCAGGGGGCAAAGTCCAGACATCACTGGTGTTCCCTTTCAGCTATTCTACCTAAGACTTTGGGAGGGAAAAGGACACAGGGAATAGGAGATCAAGTTCAACTACTTTCAAAAAAAGTATGATTTCCACAGTGGTATCTCAACAAGGTTACTAGAGATGAATGTGTTCACTCTTGGTTGAGGACAGAGCTCAGTGTGGCTTGTTTCAGGTCTCAGTTCCCACTCGAGGTCTCATATTGAGGGACTGGCATAACAACTGCAGTTGCAAAACCAAGTGAATTTGAAAAGAAATGGCAATGTAGAGGACTTCGGCCAGCCACCTCCAAGGGAGAGGTTAAATACATAAGACAACAGAAGAAAATACCTAAATATGATGAGGAAATACATGTTAAGAGAATTACAAAATAAATTCCCTAAAGAAAAAAAAAATCCTTAGTAATTAGAAGTTAAATTGTGCAATGATTAATTATGATAGGCTTAACTCTTCTCAGCAATATGATGATCCAAGGGATGGCTAGGTGGCCCAGTGAATAGTGCACCATCCTTGGAGAGAGAAGGAGCTGAGTTCAAATGCAGTCTTACACACTTGGGAGCCCTGTCACCTTGAACAAGTCACTTAACACCAATTGCCCTGCCTTCCCCTCTCCAAAAAGCAAAAAAAAAAAAAAGATGAACCAAGACAATCCCAAAAGACTCATGATATAAAATGCTATCCACATCCAGAGAAAGACCTATGGAGTCTAAATGTTTTGTTTTTGACGAGGTTTTCCCTTTTGTCCTGTTTCTTCTTTCACAACATGACTAATGTGGAAATAAGTTTAACATGATTACACATGTATAACCTATATCAGATTTATTGCTGACTTGGGGAGGGGGAGGGAAGGGAGTGAGAGAGAAAAATGTGGAACTCAAAATCTTATTAACAAATGAGTGCTGGAAACTATCTTTATAAGCAGTTGGAAAAAAATAAAATAATATTTGCAAAAAAAAATTATAAATTGAATGCTAGAAAAACAGAATGAGTTAACCAAAAGTAGATGAAAGACATTAAATAACAACTGAATAATGAAACTGTCACTGCCAAGAAATTCCTTGAAGGGAGAATAAAGAATTTAAAACAAAAGATGGAAAGCTTTACACAAATTGTTGATAAACAAAAACAGAATGCAATAGAAAGAATTTAAGAGGAAAAGGAAAAAACAATGCATGAGCACACAAAAACGTGAATGCTGTATTAAATGAAATTGATTTAAAAAAAAAGAAAACCCTATTCAGAACTACTGGAAAAGGTGAAAACAGAACAAAGAAAATCAATTAACTGGTTCAACTATTAATTAATTAATTGAACATATAACTAGGGAAAATACAGGGAATAAATCCATTAAATTCCCCAATTAAGCATAAAAATAGAAATTTTAAAAATCAAAGAAGAGATAAAATTAAGAAAAAATGAACCATTGTGTGGATAACTTTTTTAAAAGCAAAAATAAATATACTGTTAGAAATTACTTTATCCTATTGTGTGCAAACAAAAATAAAAACATTCATGAACTGGATAAATAATTTTAAACTAAAATTTGCAACATGAACAAGGAATAAAAAAATATAGATGGTGCATTCTCAGAGACATTATTTGAACAAGTATAAATTAACTCAAAGAAGCCTTCCACCCAGATGGACTTATAAGTGATTTCTATAAAATGTTTAATGTCCAGTGATCTCTAATCTTACATTATTAATAGCAAAAATAGAGACAAAATTCACTTTATCAGTCTCCTATTGATGAGATAAATATGGTCATGACAAGAGGAAACACAGTTCAGAGGGGGGAAAAACAAAAAAATATAGACTTATAGCAATAATTAATATAATATAATAATGAACAAAATATTAGCAAAGATGTTAACATAATACATTAAAATATTCACTTAGATCAGGTTGACCTTTTTAACCAGAAATTCAAATTAACTATAAAAATTTATAGAAATAAATGCACTTTCTTCAATTTGATAAATAGTATCTCTATCTAAAACTAAGACTTGGCATCATTTTTAATGGTAAAATTGTAGAAGTTTTTCCAATAAGATAAAAGGTAAAGTAAGTTTGTCCCTAGTCGCCTTTATTGACACAGTTCTACAAATGTTAGCTAGATCACTATAATAAGAAGAAACTCAGGAGGAAAACAGGGAGTGAAGAGCAAAAAAATATTTTATTTGTAAATATGATGAGTTATTAGAGATACAATTAAAAATTGAAAATTTATTAAAATAAATAAAAATAAACAAAAAAAGGTATATTTTTTATGCATTACTGACACAATCCACCAGGAGAAAATGAAAAGAAATTCCATTCAAAACATCTACAAAATAAATAAAATAATCAGTGATAATAGCCTATCAAAACAGTCAGGCATAATCTAAATTTGATGGGGGAGTTGGGGAGGAACTTTTGCAGAAAAAAGGAAAACATAATTTAAAACATTAATTTTCATAATTGAGCCATGTCAATGCATTAAATATTATGATACTTTATAAATTATTGTATAGGTTTAGTTTCTAGTCATTAAATTACCAGTATAGTACAAAAATACTAAAAATCTTGATACTTTAAAAAATTAATTTATAGACTCAGTGCTAATGTAGTCAAACTACGGAACTAGACAGAATAATAATTAAATTAATGAGTAAGAATAAAAAGTCAAGAACTTCACAGGGACTAGGGAAAAAATAAGAAAACCAATTACTATCAGCTTTTAGCCCAGAATCAGTCATTACCAAAATTATTTTGTAAGAGTTTAAAAACAGAAAATTTGATCTATGGAGAGATTAGGCGATCTACTAAAAAACAATAGACTATAATAGCCTCATATTTGATAAGTGTAAGTAAGATCAATTCCCTGAAAATATAAGTGGGCAAAGTATATGATCAGGAAGTTTTCTAAAGTAGAAATGCATGCTATTAATAATACTATAAACAATATTATAGATTGCTACTAACAATAAGAGAAAGACTAATTAAAACAACTCTGATGTTCTGAGATTCATCCAACAAATTACCAAAGATAATGAAAAATGAAAAGGAAAAATGTTGAAGCAGTTCTAGGACGACAGGCACATTAGTGCCCTGTTGACTAAGGTAGGACTTGGGCTAGATTTTGTAGTTAAGAATTGATAATTATACTTTAAAAAAAAAGTCATTAAGCTCTATATACTTTCACTTAGCAGGATGTGCCTGGTAGGAAGTAAAGGGTAAAAAAAAATATGTCATATATACCCAAATATTCAAAACAGCATCATGTATAGTAGCAAAAAATTGGAAACAAAGTGGGTGTTCGTTGATTAGAGAATGATAAAAAAAACATGACATATAAGGCAATGACATGCTCTTGTGTTGTCAGAAAAAAAAATAATGAAGAATCCAGAGAAATTCAGAAAGAAATATAAAATGATAACGGGGGCAGAAAGTCAAATAAGCAGAACTGAATAACTGACTGATATCCTCAACAATAAAAAGAAAAAAAAAGCATGTAAACCTTTCAGAACTCTGATGGATAAAAAGACCATGACTTCAAAACACTAATGGTGATCCCCCACATCTCTCATAAGAAGAGTGGTATATCAGAGGTGTAGAATGAGACATAGTTTTGCAGACATGGCCAATATATTAATTTATCACAAGGATTCTGTTGTGTGTAAAAGAAATGAGATGTGAAAATGATTTATGTAAACACATACATATTTTTCTTAATCTGATATACCTTTATAATCAGGCATGTGAACTCTTTAATACTGTGCTTTCCTGCTTCATCTGTGTACTGTTACAAGGGGGAAGGGAAGGAGTAGGAGGATGAGGGAAGGATTAAGCATTCATTTAGTTTCTATTAAATTCTAATCATTTTTTGCAAATATTGCCTCATTTGATCTTCACAACAGCCCTATAAGGTAGATGATATTATTATCTCCATTTTATACAGTTCAAGAAATTGAAGCAAACAGAGAATAAGTGACTTGCCCAGGGTTGTAATGGTAATGGAATTTGGAGATGCCCCTGTATTGGCTTGGTTTTTGGGTTGAGTGTTAAAACCCAGAGCTTGTGAATACCACTTGTGGGATGGACTTGTTGAGGTGAAGAGAGAGGGTTGAACTGGTAGAAGCTATAAATTCACAGAGAGGTCCAAGCCTAGAGAAGGCCAGGACTTTAGGAGAGCAGTATCCAGTATCGTGAAGCCTGAGTTGCTGAGAGAAAAACTGCTGAGAGCCCATTGGAACTGCCCAGGACTTTTCAGAACTGCCACCTGGAACTGCCAAGAACTGAAGAGGCATGGGCTGTGATGCTGGTATTTTGTCTGTCTGTTTTGATGTTGTTTTGCCAGATTCACCTG
>JAQQSV010003898.1:0-14969 GCA_028646515.1 Pseudochirops corinnae | reverse complement strand
TATATACCAAAGAAGAAAGAATAAAAAAAAGAAATCCCCATACACTCCAAAATATTCATAGCAGCACTTGTGAGATAGTAAAGAATTAGAAACAAAGTAGATGCCCATCAATTTTGGAATGCCTGAAGAAATCATGGTTCATATTTGGCATGCACTGTTACTGTGCTGTAATAATGGGTGTGATAAACATAGAGAAAAAAATGGATGAAGATCTATATTAATTGATACAAAGGGAAGGAAGCAGAGCCAAGAAAACCACTTGCAATGCAACTATTACAATATAAATGGGGACAAATGACAACCAAAAATGAAATAAAAAAAGTAATAAAATTATAAACATCAAACAGGACTTCAATAAAGACATATGAGAATACACACCCAACCTACTCCATTATGGATGTGAGATACCCATTGTTGTTATATATTGCATGTTTTCCCATGTTCTTGATTTTCAATCTGTAGTAGTGACTTTTTTTTCCTCTAAAAATAATATTTTTAATATGATATGGTGTTCTGGAAGAAGGAGAAAGAAGGATGGAAAGGATACTATGGTGATGTAAAAAACAAACAAACATAAAATAGCAATAAAGTTAGCATGCACACTGAATATTAAAGACCATACCCTAAACATTATGGGAAGATTACATATGTATATATTTCACAACTATGGGCAACTGAACTATCTTTAATAAAACAAGTGATAGAGATAAATTCAAAATTTGTAAACTGATTTTGTAAAACTGAAAACCTTATACAAAAATACTATGATCAAATAGGGGAAAATCTATTGCAATATTTTTCAAATGAAGGATTATTTTGCACAATTATGAAGAATGTACAAATACATACCTATACACATATACTCATACTCATATGTGTATCTATGCTTATATGTTTGTGTATACATACACACTCAAGTGTAATACTTGGGAACAAAAATCATTTCTCAATAGATAAGTGCTAAAAGCATATAAATTATCCATTATCAAAAGAATTGTAAACTATTAAATATACACCAGAATGTTCCACATCACCTATATGAGACAATGAAAACCACAACAATTTGAGGGATTCCTTTCATATCCAACAAATTGGTAAAGAAGACAAGAAAATGGGAATAGTCAATTTGGTAAGAATATAGCACATAAGTGGATTGTATATAGAGTTGTGTATCAGCGCCATAATTTTGGACAGCAATTTTGAATTATGCAAAAAAAAAATGGTGACTAAATGTTCATACCCTTTTTCCCAGTGATTCTACTAATAGACATTCCCTAAGAAAGTCATTGACAAGAAGTCACCATATGTACCAAAGTATTTATAGCAGTACTTTTTTGTAATAGTAACTCATTGTAAATAAAATATATGTCTTTTTATTAGGAAATGATTAAACAACTTGTGGTATGTGAATGTATTAAAATATTTCTGTGCTAAAAAAAACAATTACTATGATGAATAAAGAGAAATATGCAAAGATTTTTGAGATGTAATACAAAGTAAGGTAAATAAAGCTATAAAAATAGTTTCTATTATAACTAGAACATCTCATTAGAAAAAAATTATCCCCCCAATATATAAATAAATATGCATACATATGTGTGTGATGAAATTACAAAAAAAAAAGTCATACAAACAAGTGTGGTTTCAAAGAAAAGATGGGAAAGGATGTCTTCCATTCACTCAAAAATGTTGGAGGTTCATGACTATGGCACATTGTGTATGTTTTCAGATTTTTAGTATCTATTTTTGAATTTACTGGCTGTTTTCTGTCTCCCTCCCCCCTCTTTTTTCCCTTTAAAATAGTCATATGATATTGTTCTCTGGAAGGTGAATGTAAAGGGATTCTGCAGAAAATTTCACTACATATAATATATCAATGAAATTATTAAAAAAAAAAACTTATGTAGTTGTTTTCTTATTATCTCTGCATGGATCTTTATAGATGTATTCTCCAATATTTTCTACATTGTTGCTTTGAATGGAATTTTAAAAATCTCTTCTTATAATAATTTGTTGGTAATCTACACTCTTTAGGGTTTAAATTGATTTCTTTTATTTCTTGAAATATTGTGGAAGCTATTAATTGCTTTGGTTGAATTTTTGTTGATTTTAGGATTCTCTGATTAGACCATTATACCTTACAGATGTATTTTTTGTGTGTGTGATAGCTGGTATTTTTACAACTACATTATACTATCCTGCTTATCCTCCTCTCACACTATTCTAATTTGTCAATGTTATTTATTTCTCTGACTTGCTTTCTCTCTCCCTAGAACAAGAACATTGTTGCTG
This sequence comes from Pseudochirops corinnae, assembly GCA_028646515.1. Taxonomy (NCBI): domain Eukaryota; kingdom Metazoa; phylum Chordata; class Mammalia; order Diprotodontia; family Pseudocheiridae; genus Pseudochirops; species Pseudochirops corinnae. The sequence goes on along the minus strand of JAQQSV010003898.1, from coordinate 12,677 downwards.
TCGGTCCTTCATTTTCTTTTTTTTTTTCTTTCCCTTTTTGGAGGGGGCAAGGTAGGGCAGTTGGGTTTAAGTGACTTGCCCAAGGTCACATGGCTGATAAGTGTTAAGAGGCTGGATTTGAACTCAGGTTCTCCTATCTCCAGAGCCCGTACTCTGTTCATTGTTCCTCACTGCCCCTTTCCTTCATTTTCAAAGAGGACCAATAATATCACCAATAGATATCTTGGTTTGCAGGTGAATTGGATTTAAGTAAGGCAGAATTGCACAGTGTTGTCAACTTCACTCTCTCTTCCAGAGTCATCAAAGTCCAATGCTAAGACAAATTCAATATGACTGGCAATAGCCTGGGATATGGTAGCTGACTTTGGAGTCTTTGATGTCTGTCTAAATTCTATGCACTCTTTAGAACCTGCTTCTGCTACCTTCTTGGCTATTGGAACAAAGTGTTCTCATATTTCCATTCCACTCAAGTGAGTCTTCACATGCTTGAGGTTAGACACACCCCCACTAGTTGACAGGTTTGAGGTGTACTGGCTACCTTCCAACTAGGTTTTTACCAAGGTGAGCCTGCCATGCACGTTACAACTTAATGGAGCCACAGGAGAGAGTTGGGTGAATGAGATGAACGCCAAAGGTAGATGAGCAGCCCTGAAAAGGGCTCAGCAAGTCTTTCATACCATAGTTGCTAGTCTTTCTGAACACCTCATAACCCCATGGAATGTTATTATTAGCTATTTAATAATATGATTTCTCCAGCAGATCAAGTAAATAGAAATGATATTCATGATCAAAATCACTGTGGATTTTAAGAATAAAAAAGCTTTATTCAGAAATAAAAAAAATTACATTGTACAGTTAGGTTTGACCTTTCTCCTGTAATATTTTCAAAATCTACATTTAGATTAAAATGCAAAGTTCCATTGCCAATACATTATCCTAAATCACTGGAATTCATCTAAAGGATAAAGGAAAGGAAAGAATATGAAATAAAATAAATATATCAGGACATATGGAATATTAATAATAAGCCAAGGACAATTAATGTTTTTTTTTAATTGAGAAAGTTCTCAATTATTGATGAAACCCTCCATTGGTTGAACCATGGCTGATTTTATTATTAATTAATTTTAATTACTAATTTTCATTTATATAAATCTCTTCTGTTGCTTTTTCAAATTAATTGAAATTAGTTCCAAAGTAATTTCCAATAGCTCTTAAGAATTTAGTAATATATGCAAAGATGTCAGTGTGATATCATCATCATCATTATCATCTAACTTTATATAGTGCTTTATGGTTTGCAAAGTTATTTGCATATATCATCCAATTCATGCACAAGTCAATGTGCATGTGATGTCATTGTGATGTCACTGGTGATGCATCATGATGTCATTGGTCCTCTTTAAGAAAGAACAACCAACAACAAAGGATTTTGCATGAAGTATCTATACAGAGAAAAGAACTTTCAGAGTAGGTTTTGGGAATTAAACCTTTGTTACAAATATTTCTTACATGTGTGCCACATGATTATTGTAGTCCAAGTTAAAGTTTATTTCTCTCATGAATATTATTTTCATCTGTGTGAAATAGTGAATCAGGTTTTAGAACTTTTTGTATTAATTGTATTTATGCTGTTAATTCTCTTCTTCTTCTTCTTCTTCTTCTTCTTCTTCTTCTTCTTCTTCTTCCTCCTCCTCCTCTCCTCCTCCCAAACTATATTTTTATTTCTATTTTTTTTTTCAAAAAAGCTGGAACAATTTATTTTTTGTCCTATACAGTTTTCATTTATGATTTTTTTGAAATATAACTTTGATAAAACAAGCTTTTAAAGGGCCTGTTGTGTTTTAAATGGAGCTCCTTAACTATGCTTTTAAACCCAAATCACTCTAGCTCTGATGGAATAGCCAATAATAGCCCCCAGCTATAGCTTAAGTGGCTTATTATTTAGGTTCTTATAATGAGTGCTAACAGTGATTGTTTTCTGTTCAGGACACAAACTCTGAGGGTCTTTCTCTTCTAAATTGTTTTGTGATGCCAAAATGGTCCATCTTTTCTCTCAATTTTTACCTATTTTTTAGTCACTGCATGAGAGTTGCCTCTGACAAACTGAGACCTGGGAAAGACCTAATTTAAAAGGGCCAAGGTCACCCACTAAATTTTTGGCAATCACTACACTATTTATCTTGACTTTTGTCTTGCCACTTGACTTAGGAAGAGAGAGTAAGATTGATGACTTTGTGAAGCTCTGACTCATTTAAATGCAATTCTGATGAAAGGAATGATATTATTCTCATGAGATCATTGGTCTTCTTCTAGAATGAAGGATGGAAAAGCAACAACAGCATCATCAGATATTCAGGATATGTCCTAGTTGCATAACTTTGGTGAATTAATTTGACCCATATGGGGATGTTTCCTTATCTATAAAATGAAGTTTTCCTTCACCTTTGAGGTCGTTTCCAGCTTTTGATATTTTTTTCAAAATAATAAGTCTTTAATTCCCAACATTTACATTAATGAAGTAGTAATTTCCCCCATACTTTGTATATAAAGGTTGGGGAGTTTAATATGAAAAACAAGGACTTCCAACATTTTAGACACTGAACACATAGTACCAAACATGTCATTTATTATTTTTTACCAGTTTTGAAATAATTTTAAGTAATAGCTTCTGAGTTTTAAAACAATTATTTCTATTTACTGTGCTCTTTCTAGTTTATTCATAATCCATACTGAATGTGGCATATATTGGAGATCCTATAACTTAAAAGTATGTTTAGATTGATTCACTCTCATTTTTCACAACATTCAGTAGATATTTCATATGATTAGTCAATAGATATATATTGAATTTGTTCAAAATAACAAAATGTTTCCTTTATTCAAGAAGTTGTGGAAAAAGAAAAGAAAAAAAACATTATTGGTAATCAACATCCCTATTTTTGTAACTAAACTCAGTATTATTTTGTATTTTCTTCTTTGCTACTTGGGTTGGCAGAACCAAAGAATGTGTTACTGATTATTCATTGTCATTATGAGCCTCCCCACATTTGGTTAGGCTTGTCTTCAAGAAAAAGAAGTAACCTCTTCTTAGATCCATTCTTAAAGACTTCTCAATGGGATAGAATGTGAGAGAACACATATTCCACTGGTTTAGTCTTTAAAAATAAAGATTGACATCCATAACATGACTAAATATTAGAGTAGGATTTTTGTAGAGGATGATTTTAATTTTCTATTTATGTATGTACACACACATATTATTGTAGCAAATAGAATTTATCTTAAGCTACCGGTATTAGAAAAAATAGTTAGTTATGGTTCACATAATGATGACAAATATATGTGTAATCTCTGTCCCAAAGCCATTTAGTATCAGACTCCCTCCTTATTGGTGAAGATGAGTACCCTGCCCCATGCAAGAGTTCTGGTAGAGTTGGGGAGAGTACGAGCTTCAGTTCTCATCTAGTCTTCTTTAAGTTTTGAATTGCTTCCAGAAATTCTGCTTTCCACCTTCAAGGGAGAAAATGAAAGAGGCCAACTTCCCTTTAACTTGCTGAAGGAAAAGCCTCTGTGATAACATGGCAGCAACCACAAGTATCCCTCATTTTCCTATTCCCAACTTGCTACATTAGAAACTTCAGGGAATTTTCTTTCGGGTGACATATAAGATTAGGTCTCCATTGAATTATCTTTCTCTCAATTGGAAAATTTCCTCACTCTGTATTGTCTATAATATAGTTTACTATGTAAACCTTCTCTGATTTCCTTTTGCTGCCAATTTGGATACGTCCTCTTTACTATTTGCTATTTGTGTTTGTTGTGGAACTGGTATAAGGTGGGAAAGTGGTCAAGTATTGGATTTAGAACTTGGGGTTCCTCTTAACTCCAATAATAATGACAAAATGATCAGAAGTTAGATGAAACCTGATTGTATTCACTAAACTACTAACTACAAACAAAAGAACAGATAGATATAAATCTAGACTTGATATCTCTTTACTCACTGAAGATAACAAAATGACCTCCAGCTCCAGCTTCTTATGCTTTCTCCTCATGGGAATTAAAATATCTAATAGAAAAGAGTAGGTAGTGAAGAGAACAAAGATGTTTATTTTGTATCTCTCTGACTCACACAAAGGCACATGTTACAGGTGGGGGGTTATACTTCCCACATACGGGGCCTTGCTACACACAACGTCTTTATTACATCTAAGCTTGACCTACATGTAAAGCCTTCATTTTGTGTGACAAAGGAGGACTCATCCCTTAGATTATGCTCAAATTTTTCCTACTTAGTGAGTTATACAGAGCATGTGCAGACATTTCTCTCTTTGATTTTAGTCCAAGTAATGGTTAGGAGAGTTGGCACAATCTATTCCCATCCATATGTGACTGAGGGGCAGGTACAATGTTATGACAACACAGTTTTCTAACTGACTCAAGATACAAAATACTCAGGAGGTTCTGGGGCAAAACTGAACTAAACTTAAAAACAAAAGTGAAAGGAATTATTTCTCTATTAAGTCTATTTTCTCCTTTCCTTCTATTTAGAGATTGAGTAAAAAACTGCTTTGATTTTCTTGCTTATGGCATAGAAGAAATCTATAATACTTACTCTGTCTTCTGTGGTTTCTTTTTCCAGAATTTATTTTTACTTTTCAACATTCATTTCCAAAAGCTAAATTTTCTCCCCATCACTTCCCTGCCCTCAACCCCAACACAGCATGCATATTGATTACCCCTTCCCCAGTCTGCCTTCCCTTCTGTCTCCTCTGCCTTCTCCTCTTAGCCCCTTCCCCCTTACCAAGATAGATTTCTATGCCCCATTGCCTGTATATCTTATTTCTTGGGTCCATGTAAAAGCAATTTTATAAATTTTTTTAAACTTTGAGTTACAAATTCTCTCCCTCTTGCCTCCTCGCCCAACCCCATTGAAAAGACAAGCAATTCAATATAGGTTATACATGAAGAGTTATGCAAAACATTTCCACAATATTCATATTGTGAAAGACTATATTTCCCTCCATCCTATTCTGTAGCCCATTGTATTTTCTTATTTGATCTTGTCTCTTTTCAAAAGTGTTTGCTACTGACTATCCCCTCCCCCAATTTTCCCTTCCTTCTTTTATGTCTCCTTTTTATCGCCTTTCCCCCTACTTTTCTGTAGCATAAAATACTCAATTGAGTGTGTGTTATTCTCTTGTTAAGCCAAATCCAATGTGAGTAAGGTTGCCTCACTCCCTTTCAGATCCCTGCTCTTCCCCAGTATTGTAACAGCTTTCTCTTGCCTCTTTTAAGAGAGAACAGTTGCCCTATCTCTCCCTTTCTCTTTCTCCCCATATATTCCTCTCTCATCCCTTTATTTTATTTTTGAGATATTATCCCTTCATATTCAACTTACCCCATGCCCTCTGTTTACACACACACACACACACACACACACACACACACACACACACACACACACACACAAACACACACAGACATCTATATCTACATCTATGTATCTTTAGCTATATCTATATACACACATATACACACATATATTCACATTCGTGTGTGTGTATGTGTGTGAATGTATATATGCATATTCCTTTCAACTACGCTAATATTGAGTAAAGCCTCATGAGTTACAAATACCGTCTTTCCATGTAGGAATGTAAACAGTTCATAATAAGTCTCTTATGATTTCTCTTTCTTGTTTGCCTTTTCATGCTTCTCTTGATTCTTGTATGTGAAAGTCAAATTTCCATTCAACTCTGGTCTTTTTATCTAGAATGCTTGAAAATCCTCTATTTCACTGAATGTCCAAATTTTATCTTGAAGTAATACTCAGTTTTGCTGGCCAAATGATTCTTGATTTTAATCCTTGCTCCTTTGACTTCCTGAATATCATATTCTAAGCCCTCCTATACCTTAATGTAAAAACTGAGAGACCTTGTGTTATCCTGATTGTGTTTCCACAATACTCAAATTGTTTCTTTCTAACTGCTTGTACTATTTTCCCCTCCACCTGGAAATTCTGGAAGTTGACTACAATATTTCTAGGAGTTTTCTTTTGGGGATCATTTTCAAGAGAGGATTGGTTGATTTTTTCAATTTCTATTTTCCCCTCTGGTTCTAGGATTTTAGGGAAGTTTTCCTTGATAATTTCTTGAAAGATGGCATCTAGGCCCTTTTATGGATTATAATCTTGATTCCTAATAAAGTCATTAGTTTCCATTTGCTCCATTCTAATCTCGAAGGAATTATTTTCTTCAGTAAGCTTTTGTACCTTCTTTTCCATTTGGACCAATTCTGCTTTAAAAAAAGGGTGGTGTGTGTGTGTGTGTGTGTGTGTGTGTGTGTGTGTGTGTGTGTGTGTGTGTGTGTAATATATATCTTTTTGGAGAGGGGAAGGTAGGGCAATTGGGGTTAAGTAACTTGCCCTAGAGGTCACATGGCTGGTTCTGTGTTAAGTGTCTGAGGCTGGCCCCAATTCAGCTTTTCAAGGCATTCTTCTCCTCATTGGCTTTTTTGAGTCTCTTTTGTCATTTGAGTTAGTCTATTTTTTAAGGTGTTATTTTCTTCAGTCAGGTTGTTGACTTGTTTTTCATGATTTTCTTGCATCACTCCCTTTTCTCTTTCTGATTTTTCCTCTTCATTTCCTACTTCATTTTCAAAATCCCTTTTGATGTCCTCTATGGCCTGTGACCAATTCATTTTTTTCTTACAGGCTTTTGATGCAGGAATTTTGACTTTTTTGTCTTCTTCTGGTTGTATATTTTGGTCTTCTTTGTCACCAAAGAAAGATTCCATAGTCTGATTTATTTTCCTTCTGTTTGCTCATTTTTCCAGTCAATTCCTTGACTTTTCAATCTTTGCCAAGGTAGAGAGTGCTTTGTCTTAAGTTTCTTGGGTTTTGCATAGTTGTCAGAGCTACTTTTAGGCACCTTTAAATTTTCAGTTCTTCCAAGGTGTTATGTTCAAAAGTGAAGTGTTTACTCCTCTCCTGGCCTGTCGTCACTGCTCTGTGAGTGACCACAAGCTCTTTTTTCTGCCTTAGAACTGTGAAAAGCACTCCCTCTCCATAGTTACCACAAGCTCTGCCACGCCTGGGCTCTGCCTCACTGCAGGACTGCCACCCAAGACTTCAACCCAGATCCAAGTAGGGCAAAGCATGAGAATCCTGCCACAGTGCCAGCAAAGAGATCCCTGCAATTGCCTTCTTATCAGCTGTTTGATCCCCCTACCATCTGTGGGCCTAGAGCTCCAGAAGCAACTGCTGTTGCTTCTACTACTGCCACCACCTCTACCACCCTGGGACTGGGGCTGGATGACACTCTTTTCTCACCCAGGTCCAACAGAGTTTCCCCACTGACTTTCTACTTTCTTTGGCATTTCCGCATTGAGAAGTCTGGGAACTGCCACAAGTGCCAGTGATTCAGTCCCCTGAAGCCTGCTCAGGCCTGGCCTGATTTATACCAGCACATTCCATGGGGAACTCTGTCCCATCCCAGTGTCATAGACCCTTCCTGTAGGCCTGCCAGGCTGTCTTCAGCTGGAGGTGTGTTTTACTCTGTCATTCTGTGGGTTAAGTAGCTCTAGAATTTGTTTAGAATCATTTTTTTACACATATTCAGAGGTGTTTGGGGAAGAGATCAAGCAAGTTCTTTCTTTTACTCTACCATCTTCACTCTGCCCTCTCTCTGCTATGTGTTTTTGAGGATGTGGACTTCTATTTCTTTTGGATTTCTCCTTCACTAACCCTAGGTCACTGAGTATACAGAAATGCACATGATTAAATTGTGATCTTGTAACCCTGAAAAGTCAGAAGAGCCATCATTGGCAATGAGAATCTGTTTGAGTCCTCTGAAGATTGTAACAATTGCTGACAGAAGAGGAAGAGTTTGCAGATAAATGTGGAAAGATAGTTATTTAAGGACTGCAATAGTAGCAGGCATTACAAACCTTTAAGAGAGAGAAGTACTGGCTATTAAATTAGAAAACAAACAAACGAACAAGAATTACAAGACACATCCAAGCAGACAGCTATACCTGAAATGAACTTCATGATAATAATGTAAAGGATATGGAGAGGTTCCTAGAAGGTAAAATGAATTAAGTTGATTCCATAAAATTAATTTTTTTAAACAAGCAAAACCAATCCAATTAAATTTCAGCAATTCAAGTAATATTTGAAGAAAAATATAAAACTGGTGCGGGGGACAACAAATTTCTTTGATAAAGATCTCATTTCTCAAATATGTAGGATTAGTTTTTGATTTTCATTCTTATCAAGATTAGTTTAAAGCCCCACAAACAGTGTGTTAGCATACCTATATTTCCGCTTCTCATCCAACATTGATCATTTTTCTTTTCTGTCAAGATAGTCAATCTAGCAGATGTGAAGACCCATATCAAGCTTGTTTAAATTTGTATTTCATTAATCACTAGTGATTTTGATTATATAGTCATCTGTCTATTGATTGCTTTGATTTCTTTTCCCCAAAACTGCTAGTTTATATATATGTATGTATGTATGTTTATGTATATGTGTATATATATGTATGTATATATGTACATGTATACATGTACATATATACATACACACATGCATACACACACATACACACACATTTACCATTTATCAATTGGGAAATAACTTATTATATTATGAATTTGGCTCAGTTCCCTGGATGTTGGATAAATGAAGACTTTTTTGGTCCAATTAGAGTGAGGCTCCCCTCATTCTTTCCCACTATACTGTAAATGCTGTTTCTTCTGTAGTTATAATAACTTTCTCCATTTTCCTCTCTTTAGCTCTTCCCTCAGGCTAGCCATCTTTCTCCTACATTTTTTTTTAGATCATTCCAATATCATTGACTCATGTCTGTGCCCTCTTTCTATGTAGAGTCTAGCTACCTTAATAATGATGAAGTTCTTTGGAATTGCCATGTAACATTTTCCCATGTAAGTATGTAAAGAGTTTTACTTTGTTGAGGTCTTTTTTAAAATGATTTCTCTTTCATATTTACCTGTTTATGCTTCCCTTGAGTCCTGTATTTGAAAGTCAAAGTTTCTATTTACTATTGGTCTTTTCATCAAGAATGCTTGAAAGTTCTCAATTTTATTACATATTTTTTCCCCTTAAAGGATTATACTATTTTGCTTGGATTATTCTTGGTTGTATGCCTAGCTCATTTGCCTTCCGGAATACGACGTGTGCAGCTTTCTGTCCGTTAAGTGGGAAGCTACTAAAATTCTGTGTGATCCTGATTGTGGCCTCACAACATTTGAAGGATTTCTTCCTGACTACTTGAAGTACTTTTTTTTGACCTTGGATCTCCAGAAATTGGATATAGTACTGAGAATTTTCATTTTAGATTCTTTTTAAAGTGGTTATCAGCAGACCCTTTCAGGAGACTCTTTCAATGTCTATTTTACACTCTGATTCTTGAATATCAGGTCAGTTCTCCTTGATAGTATCTTGATATGTGATGTTTAGTCTCTTTCTTTGATTATGGCTTTCAAGTAGTCCAATAATTCTTAAATTATCTTTTCTTCAATCTATTTTTCATTCCATTTGCTTTATCTAAAATATGTAACATTTTGTTTTCCTATTTTTTCACTCATCTGATTTTTTTTTTCTTGATATTTCATGGGGTCATTAGCTTCCATTTATGCCATTCAAATTTTAAAGAAATTATTTTCCTTGCAAAGGAATAGTACTGTGCTATAAGAAATGATTAGGGACAGAATTCAGAAAAACCTGGAAAAACATACATTCATGAACTGCTGCAGAGTGAAATGAGCAGAACCAACAGAACATTACACACAGTAACGGCAAAATTGTGCAATAATCAATTATGTTTGATTTAGCTCTTCTCAGTAACACAATGAACCAAGATAATTTCAAAAGACTCAAGATGGAAAATGTTATCCACATCCAAAGAAAAACCTGATGGGATCTGAATGTAGATTGAAGCATGCTTTTTTCACTTTTTTTTTGAAATTTTCCTCTTTGCTTCTATTTCCTCTTGTACAACATGACAAATATGAAATATGTTTTACACAGTGTAATGGCAAGCACAGAAGCAGTTTACACGTTGTTTCAGCTATTGAATTAACACTTTTGTTTCAGTTCAAGTTTCTTTTGAGCCTTGTATCAAGTCTGTTAAGAAATGGAACATGTGAACTCCACAACTTGTGGACTCTAGAACTTCTTAACTCCTGGGAAGGAGCTAATGACCATATAGAAGGAGAGCCCCAGGATAGAGACAGCAGAACTGAGAAGAGGACTCTTTTGGTGGCAGAGTCAAGAAGGAGAAAACTTGTGGTATACCAGCACTCTTTTTTCTGCTCTGACTGTGTTGATGTTTGTTTGTGACACTTTGTACAGAAGTCTTGGGACCTCACTGCAACCCCTGAAAGAGGATTCTCTAGTTGTATGTTTACAGAAGTCCTGGATGAGGGTTTTTGAGGTCCTGCGACTTTACTGATGATTTGTGCTGATTTCTTGGACCTTGTTTGTGGGTTTGTGCTGATTTCTGTGTTGATGATTTGTGTTAGTTCTTAGACCTTGTTGGTAGTTCTGAGTTGATTTCATGAGCAGATAGTGAATTGATGATGTGCTGACAATGTACATGAATAATATTGTGGCTCTGTCAAGCTTTGTCTTCCCAGAAACAGGAATTATGAAGGACTTAAGGTGGACTGGAAACTGAACTTCAATATGGAACTGGAACTGGATGAAGAACTGGACAAGAAATTGGACAAGGAACTGGGAGCTCCCTGCCTTTGAACCCAGGTGATAGTTGTTGCTGGGACAATGGCAGAAGAACCATGGAAACTGAGAGCCAGCTTCAAATAAAGCTGAAAGAAGACTTTACTTGGACGCTGTGTACTGACAGAGAAGATTATAAGTTATTGTGACCTAGGTATAAAACTTTGACTTTTGTACTTTTTGAGTGTACTTTGTTTATAACTATGTGACCACTTTGGTGAAAACTATGTGACCATTTTAGTGATAAGTTGCTGAGTTGTGAAATGTTGAATGCTGTTTTTTGATATTCAGTGAGAAGTTATAACATTGTGAATGCTGTATTTTGATTTTCAATGAATGTTTTGCTCTGATTTGTTATTGAATAGAGAGCTCACTGTACGATGTAGCCAGAACCTTGAAAGCTGTTCACAGGAGCAGTCCTCTGGAAAGCTGTTCACATTTTGCTTTACATACAGCTGCAAATATATAACTGTAATGCCAAGCAAAAGCAACTTCCAAGGTTCAAATTACCAGCACAGTAAACCTCATTTATTCAGCAAACATTCACAGAACAGAGTAAGTCAAAATACAGTGTAACTTGTTCCTTTAGCAAGTAAGTTCTTAATTCAATCCAGGTGCTACTCCACCCCTAGATAGTATATTCATTTAGTCAGTCAAAATCTCTTCTCAAATGGAGATTAGTCTCCAACCATAAACAAGGTACGTTCATTTGGTCAATCACAGAGCACACACACACACACACACACACAAAAAAAAAACTCAAAGGCTTCCCACCCCTGAATCTCAAAAAGGGCAGGAGAGCACAAAAGGCCATCCACGCTTAAGTTACAACAAATTACAACAAGGTTAAGCTCAGCATTGAATACCCAAAGAAAAGGCCTTTTTTTTTTCATCTTCACTCGAGGCAAGTCCTCAGCAATCTCAGTTCATGGGGAGATAAGGCTCAACAAAGCCATAGCTACTGTCCTCATCAAGTCACTCTCTGCCTGTAGAACAGTCCCAGAACCCCTGAAAACATCAGCAAGGCCCTCTTCCAGGATTTCTCTGAAGGTACCACAAGAAAATCCTCCTTCAGGGCTTCTGAACCAACAGCCAGGTTTCAGGACCTCTACAACAGCAGCACTATCCTTCACCATCAGGTGAATCTGGCAAAACAACATCAAAACAGACAGACAAAATACCAGCATCACAGCCATGCTTCCTCAGTTCCTGACAGTTCCAGGTGGCAGTTCTCAAAAGTCCCGGGCAGTTCTCAAAAGTCCCAGGCAGTTCCAATGGGCTCTCAGAAGTCTTTCTCTCAGCAACTCAGGCTCCACGATACTGGATACTGCTTTCCCAAAGTCCTTCTGGCCTTCTCTAGGCTTGGGCCTCTCTCCCAATTCATGGCTCATCCCAGTTCAGCCCTATCTCTTCACGTCAACAAGTTCAACCCACAAGTGAGATTCACAAGCTCTGGGATTTAACACTCAACCCCAAAACCAAGCCAATACAGGGCATCTTCAAATTCCATTACCAATACAATAACCTATTTCCAATTTTTTGACATCTAAGGGAGGAGGGTAGGTAGGAAGGGAGGGAGAATAATCGTAACTTATAATTACATATTTTTTTTTATCCTCCCTGTATCTCCCCTCTTTACCAAACCTATCCCCTTGCTACTCTTTCCCTCCCTATTGACCACCCTCCCCCTTGTTATACCCCTCCCCCCTTATACCTGCTAGTGCCTGTAGGGCACACTTGATTTTTATTCTTAACAGAGTATGTTATTCCCTCCTTAAACCCAAACTGAGGTAAGTAAATTTCATAGAGTGCTCCTCTCCCTCCCTCTTTTCCCTCTATTGTTGAGTTTTTGTATCTTTTTGTGTTAGATTCTAAACTTAGCCATTTGTATTGATCCCTCTTTAAATCA
>JAQQSV010003897.1:0-14969 GCA_028646515.1 Pseudochirops corinnae | reverse complement strand
TATGAAACTTTCCTCAGTATGAGGATACTTGAAGGGAATATAAATGTGTGTGTTTGTGTGTGTATATATATATATATATATATATATATATATATATATATATATATATATATATATAGCCTATATTTGTGTGTATATATATATATATAGCCATATATATATATATATATATATACAGCCATATATATATGTAAATATGTATATACACATGCATATATGTACACACATACATACACATATGTCTACATAGGAGGGTATATATGCGTATGAATACATACATGAATGTGTGTATATATGTACAGGTATACATAGACAGAGGGCACAAAATCAATTGAATAGGAAGGGATGATACTTAAAAGGTGAAATTGAGAGGTGGGAAGGAATATAATGAGAGCAGACAGGGAGAGACAAAATGACATTAATTATTTCATATAGAAGAGACAAGGGATAACTGTTACAATAAAGTGGAAGAACAGAAAGGCAAAAGGGAATGGGTCAACCTTACTCTCATTGAATTTGGCTTAGGGAGGGAATTATATACACTCTAAATTGGGTATCTTGGCCTACAGGAGAGTAGGGGGGAAGGGGATGAGAGTGGGCATAAGGAAGGAGAGGGCAGATTGGTGGGGAGGGTAGTTAGAAGCACACACTTTTGTAAAGGGAAAGAGACAAAGTAGAGAATAGAACAAGTGGAAGGCAGCATAGGATGGAGGGAAATATAGTCAGTCTTTCACAATATGTCCATTGGGGAGATGTTTTGCGTAACAACACATAGAGGGTCTGTATTGAACTGCTTGTCTTCCCAGTGGGGTGAGTGATGAGGGAGGAAGGGAAAGAACCTAGAATTTAAAGGTTTTTTTTAATTGATTTGTTTATTTACTTTTAGTTTATAAGATTCAATTCCACAATCCCTTTAATTTCAAATTTTCTCCCCTCCCTCCCCTTTTTCCCCCATGGCAGCTTGCAATAAAGTATAGGGTATGCAAATATTTTCACATTGGTCATTAGTCTGCTTGTATAGAAGAGTTATAACCAATGGAATGAACAATGGGAAAGAGGAAACAAAATCTTACGTGGAAAAGAGAGCATGTAGTTTCCTTCAGTCTCCATTTAAACTCATTTCTTTATGGATATTTCTCTGAATATAGACTTCTCCTTCCATCAGGAGACTTTTAGAGCTGTCTTGTAACCTTGTGTTGCTGAGAAGAGTCCAGTTTATCAAAGCTGGTTATCACACATACATTTTCTCTGTCATTGTGTACAAATTTCTCCTGGTTCTGCTCTTCTCACTTAGCATCAGTTTGTTTAAGCCTCTCCAGGTAAATAGGAAATCCATCTGCTCCTCATTTCTTTCAGCACAACAGTATTCCATTACATTCTTAAACCACAACTTGTTTAGCCATGCCCCAGTTGATGGGCATCACCTTAATTTCCAGGTTTTTGCCACCACAAAGAGAGCTGCAATAAATATTTTTGAACATATAGGTCTTTCTCCCACCTGTATGATCTCTTTGGAATACAACCCCAGAAGTTGTATTACTGGGTCAAAGGGTATGCTATTATTTATAGCCCTTTGGACATAGTTCCTGATTGCTCTCCAGAATGGTTGAATCAGTTCACAACTCCACCAGCAATGCATTAGTGTTCCAATTTTTCCACATGCTCTCTAGTATTTGTCATTTTCCTGTTTTATCATTTTAGCCAATCTGACTGGAGAGATGTGGTACCTCAAATTTGTTTTGATTTGCCTTTCTCAAACCAAGAGTGATTTAGAGCATTTTTTCATATGCTTATAGATATCTTTAATTTCTACCTCTGAAAATTGCCTGTTCATATCCTTTGACCATTTATCAATATGGGAATAATTTGTATTCTTATAGATTTGTCTCAGTTCTCTGTATATTTATCAGAGACACTGGTTGTAAAAATTCTTTCACAATTTCCCACTTCCCTCTTTATCTTGGTTACATTGGCTTTGTTTGTACAGAAACTTTGCAATTTAATGTAATCAAGATTGTCCATTTAGCATTTTATAATGCTCTCTACCAATTTTTTGGTCATAAAGTCTTCCCTACTCCAAAAATCTGACAGGTAAACTATTCCTTGCTTCCCCAAATTACTTAAGGTATCAGCCTTTATACCTAGACTTTGCACCCATTTAGACTTGATTTTGGTATATGGCATAGATGATGGTCAATGCCCAGTTTCTGCCATACTATATTCCAGTTTTCCCAACAGTTTATGTCAAATAGTGAGTTCTTATCTCAAAAACTGGGTCTTTGGGTTTATCAAACAACATATTACTATAATTGTTGACTACTGAGTCATTTGTACCCAGTCTATAGAATTTAAAGGTTTAAAATAAAATGTGAAATATTTATATTTATATTTATATTTATATATAAATATAAGAGGGGAGAAAATTTGTAACTCAAAAGCTTGTGGAAATGATGTAAACTAAAAATAAACACAAGATAAATATTTTAAAAAATTAAAAAGAACTGTGTTCTTTGTGCTATGAAATAATCTACACAGGGATCTGAGAAAGGAGAGCTAGGCCCTTGGGAAAGATAACATCTGCTACGTTTTAAGAATATGAGCGGAAATAGAGAGAGATAAGGAACTCAACCGACTTTTTTACATTTTCATGGATTAATAATGTAGAAATTTTCTCAACCCCCTAATGGTCAAAAATAAGGAATAATTAAATACTACATAACAAACATTTTAAAATGTATAGTCTAATCTACTGCCATAACAACTATTTATGATACTTGAATGAAAGATACCTGTAGTTTTGTATAAATGGTTATTTCAGTCATACAAATTTGTCTAAAAGGACCACTTTCATAATTGTAGAATTATTTGGTCACCTCTTCTTGTTTCCTGCACTTGAACAAGTTGCAGTTTCTTATTCTGGAAAAAAAAAAAAACCACTTGCCATTTGCATGACATATATTCCCAAAGAAGGCCCCCTTTTCTACCCTGAATCATTCCCCTATTGTCTACCCCTTACTTACTTCTAAAGTTGTTATTTATCTAGCCTAAATTGCCACAGAATAATGGTGAATAACTGCATATTCTAAGTGAGTCTGAAAATTAAAAAAAATGAAATATGTACTATAATAAGTTAAATATTACCAGGAGTTTCCTTAGTATACTGTGTGTTTGTGTATATCTTTGATTTATAGTGATCTATTTATTTTTGGTATGCAATCACTCATCCCATCAACAAGTACATCTTTCCCAAGAGATCCCATTCCTTTCAGTTAAGAAAATCTCCCACCCCCTCAAAAGTGATGGAGTTGATTGCTATTCATAGATAAATTTACAGCTACGAAAATCAACCAAAATAAACTCTGACTGGTAATACTAGTCAAAAGTCACTCAAGTCATGAACCAAAGGAAAAATTATATTGTTCATGTAATCAGAAGAGCCAAAGAGGTAAGCACTAATCTTGGAGAGTTAATTCTGGATGCCCTCTTTTCAATTTTAACCTAAAATATGAATTTGCTCTATACTATTGTTTACTATACAGCACACTAGCATCTGCTTGGAGGCCTTTAATAATCAAAGATATCAGTTCTTCCTGATACAATCTATTCCTTTTGGAGCTCTAGTTTTCCAAATATTTGGTTTTTTAGTCATTGTCAAAATCATTTCCCCAATAGCTTTGAAACATTTGGTTTTGTTCTGACCTTTAAAAGAAATAGAGTAATACTAGTTTCTTACTGTATCATATTTGAAGTTATTTTTCTTTGAAAATTCTAAATAGTCCGGACCTATCCTAACTGTACTTTCAACTATTACCCAACATATAGAATCCATTTTAATATAGTCATGCTGATTTGCTACTATATCCATTCCTGCCTTTGTAACACTACTCAGTCTTTCCCTTCATCTATAATAATATACTTTCATCTTCTCTCCACTCATCACAATTTGATCTATCCATACTTTAAGGCTCAATTTCTACATGTTCTATGAAGGTGTTACTGATTATACTAATACTTACTGATTTCTTTCTGTTCTGAATTTCTATGACATTTATGATCATTGTTTTATTTTTGTTATTCAAAAATGAAGACATGAGTATTAATCTTACCTGATCAACCTGGAAGCAATCACATGGGAGCAAAGCTATGGCTTATATGAACGAGGGTAGCATAGTATCAAACAAATGATAAGAAATTCAAAGAAATTTAGAAACTTTTAAAAAATAACTACTATATGTAATGGTGGTATAAGAACAAAAAAAGGAAATATTTATGCCCTTAAGAAACTTATCTTCTACTAGAAGACTGCAAATAAATATACTCATTATAAAGTATTATTTTAATTATATTCATCTATTATATATTTGTTAATTCTATATTTTTCCTAATAAAGTAATTCTGAAGTGGAAAGTATTTATATGGTTATCATACATACATATACATGTTCACATGTGTATGTGTGCGTGCAATATTCATAGGATAAAAGCAAGATTGATGTCTCATATGACTCATTTCCTTATGGATTTGCCTATTTGGTCTAGGCAATGGTCATTTCAATTTATAATGGAAGGCTTAGACATTTGCTGGTAAACAAACTGTCCCACACAATTTGTTTATGTAGAAAATAATTATGTTGCATGAAATTGTCTTTCCACATTAGGCTGCTGTTGAAAAGGGATGATAAATATAAACCACCAAACATGGTAAATGTGTTTTCATTAGGAAGCTTTTCAATTGTAACTGTGTTGCTTCATAATCTCCTTATATGGAACCTGGAGGAATTGCAGGCAGACGAGAGACACACAGAGTGTATGTCTGCTTTTTATCGCCATCACCCCTGAGATTTCCCTACTGCTTCCAGCAAGCTTAAAATAATCTTTACACAAACAAATCTATTCTTTTTTCTTACTTAGTCTTATCTTTCAAACCCATTTTAAGAGTATGGATATAAACAAAATTATGCTATAAATTTGGAAATATTCTAAGCTTTATAATTAAGACTTGAATACTAATGAATGCTATACTGATATTGTTTTTATTGTCATAAGGTTTCTTATTGATTTTACTAAAATATTATTAAATATGTCCAATGGTTAATTTTAAAAGCATAAATTCTACAATATAAAATCATTACATTAAATTATATTTGCATGTAATTTGTGGAAAATATAATGACTGAGCTTTAAAAGCTGTTTTAAGATATATTTAGGTTTATTTCTCTTTATTCTCACACACAACTGATTATCTCAATATGTTTGTCATAGCCACAGATTGACAACTTATCCAATAACTTGCAGTTTTATGAAATGATTTGAAAACAAAAGAAGTTAGGTGATCTGCCTGTGGTAATCTAACTAGTAAATGTTAGACTACAAGACCAATATGATTTTTATTCTGTTATTACTATAACACTTATTGAATACTGATAAATAATATTCAGGAAAGCCTGCCCCACCCTCACCCCTTTATTTTTCAGAAGTCTGGATGAAAAAACAATTTGTATCACATACTAGTCAGAATATTTGAATACTCAAGAGAACCTATGCTGGACAAAACCCACATTGATTCCCCCTCTTACAACCTTTCCCAGTCCCCATTAATACTATTACCTTTCCTGTGTTGTTTATCTCCAATTTCATCCTGTAGGTATCTTGTTTGTGCATAGTACTTTCTGTTATCTTCCCTGCATAAAAATGTGAGCTCCTGGAGAGCAAGGTCTATTTTTGTTTATTTTTTTCCTTCCATTTTTATCCATAGTACAAAGTCCATGTGTTCGACACATATTGCATACTGAATAAATGCTTGTTAGCCTCTGGACTTCAGTTGTAATGGCAGAGTAAATAAGAAGGAAAGTCAGTCTAAAACAGAATATATATGTTTTTGTCAGTAAATAAGTATTTGTTTTTTTTAAATTTTTATTAATAAAAACCTATTTTCTACCTATTTTTCTCCTCCCTCTCCATTTAAGAAATAAAAACAAAACCTCTATTTAATCATGTATAGCCAAGCAAATCTAAAACAAATCACTGCCTTAACTTTACATATGTACACAGACATACGTAGGTATGTGTGTATTTATTGTATATATGTTGTAATGGGAATAGGAATTTGAAGAGCTTCCCTGCCCCTTAATAAGCCTAGGGTGGAATTTGAAGACTTTACCTGTTTTGAAAGTAAACTCTTCCCCCAGTAGGCTGAATGTAATCACATGGAGCCTGTGATGGGAGGAGTTTGCTACAAGGCAGAGCAGAGCCACAGGAAGCTGGGAGACAGAGCTAGTGAGTCAGTGGGAGAGAGAAAACCTCAGGCAAGGAGATAGAGAGGTTTGTGAGTAAATATTGATCTTATATTGGTTTGTGGAAAGGCTAAAGGATGTTGTGGCTCTCTGTATTGTTATAGTT
The DNA here is from genome assembly GCA_028646515.1 of Pseudochirops corinnae. Classification (NCBI taxonomy): domain Eukaryota; kingdom Metazoa; phylum Chordata; class Mammalia; order Diprotodontia; family Pseudocheiridae; genus Pseudochirops; species Pseudochirops corinnae. Next base: position 8,571 of record JAQQSV010003897.1, on the reverse strand, counting down.
TATTAGCTTCTTTGCTACTTTGATGAAATCAGCTTACTAGTTTTGGGATTCGGTTTTCTGGTGTCTAAATAAATGCTTTGGTTCTGTCCTGTGTGAGGAGAGTTTGTTATATTTTGCCATCAGGCACTGTAGGGGACTATTTATTGTCCTGGTTGGTGCTGCAAATATTGCACTGGCACTACATATGTGCGTATCAATTTATATTATGAGTCCATCACCTATCAGGAGGGGGGTAGCCTATTTCATCATAATGATTCCTGTGGAATCTATGGTAGGTCATTTCATTGATCAGAGTTGTTGAGTTCTTCAAATTTTTGCACCTATGTGTGTGCATCTTCCCCTCATTTAACCAATTCAGATAAGAGTGAGTTATAATTATCACTCCATCCCTACACTTTTCTTCTTGTCTGTATAGACTGCTACTCGTGGACATTGATTGCTTGAGATAATTTACCCATCCTTCTAGTATTTTCCCTCCCATATATTATATTCTTCTTCCGCACTTTTTGTTCTTTCTTTCAATAATAGTAAAATATAACAGAACTACTGTCATTCCCTCTAATTGGACTCCCTCAATATTGCCTGATTACTGTAGATTTTGAGGGACACATACATCATTTCCTCATGTTACAATTTAAAAAGTTTATTCTAATCTAGTCCTTTATGTTTTTTTAATTCATATTTAGATTTCTTCTCTCTCTCTCTCTCTCTCTCTCGCAATTCAAAATTCCTATGCATCTCTGTTCTTTCTCATCAGGAATCCTTAGAAATCATTTATTTTGTTAAAGATCCATCTTTTTATTTGAAGGATTATGCTCAGTTTTTTAAAGTAAATTATTCTTTGTTGTAAGTGCATATTCTTTGCCTTTTAGAACTGCAGTGCCTACTAAATCATGTGTGATGTAAACTGTGGCTCCCCCATACTTAGACCTTGTCTTTCTGGCTCCTTGAAGCTTTTATTTATTTTATTTTTTTTAACTAAAGCTGGAAATACCAGATTTGGGTCTATAATGCTCCTGGGAGTTTTCATTATAAATTTTTTTTTCAGAATTTGACCACTGTATTTTCTGTTAGCAAATACACATATACATATACAAATACATGTTGGAAAGCTAAGAGGAATATCACAGGATTATTAATTTTAGAATTGGAGAGAATCTCAGAGATTAGCTCATTCCAGTCTAGTAATATACTGTAAAAATCTCTCTGACCAGTTATCATTGAGTTTCTTTAAAAAAAAAAAAAACATTTCTTGGGATGTGGAGCAAATAATCATGGAAACTCATCCATTCTATTTTGAATTAATTGTGGTTATTAAGAAGCTCATTTTTTAAACTCAAAATTTGTTTTATTATAACCATTACCTACTCACCTTATTTTGTCCTCTCAAACTCCATAGAAATTTTAAATCACTTTTTGACATAAGATTCTTTAAAATATTGAAAAGCAAACATTGTGCTCACTCTTAGTCTTCTGTTCTCCAAGGTAGACATTTCTAGTTTCTTAAACCATACCACATAAGATGTTGTTTTATGTCCTCTCACAAACCTTTACTTCTTTTTCAATTTAGATTTATTTCAATTTGTTAATGACATTCTTAAAACATAATACAGTGAATTGAATATAATTCTCCAAACGTGTATAAAGAAGCACCATTATCATTCTTGATTTGATACAAAAATTTTATTAATATGGCACCTCATTTTTGATAAATATTAAACTTATCTCCAGTATTCATACATTTCCTCCCTCTCGCATCTTCATCATCCCTCCTCTCTCTCTCTCTTTCTCTCTCTCTCTCTCTCTCTCTCTCTCTCTCTCTCTCTCTCTCTCTCTCTTTCTCATTCACACACACACACACACACACACACATACACAAATTAGGTATGGCTAAATTATTTGTCCCTTGACTTGGGTTTCTGTGTCAGTTATAATTTGTATTTTGAATTTGACATATATGAATGAAGTTAGCCACTGAAATCCCTAACAACTCCATAATTATGACGTTATGATTTAATGTAAGATTTTCACTTTAAACCCTATTAAATTTCTAATTTTACCTTATTAGTTTTGATCTAATAATCTATCCTGCGGAAATCTCATTTTGGATTCTGATAGTACCACCCCCTGAATTAGCTGTCCCTCTTCACTATGTGTCAAACACAAATTTGATGGAAATAGCTTCTGTGTATTTATAAAGTCATATACGAAAAATGTTGAAAAAAGTACTGTGAAGGACAATTCGACCACTAGAGATCTCTTTCTCAATTGACAATGATGTGTTAATCAACTGACCATAAGTTTGATCACTCAACCACCTGTGAATTCATTTCACTGGAGTATAAAAGTCTCCTGAATAACAGAGGGTGCACCTGGAAACAAACATAGGAGGATATTTCTCTCCTAGAGCATCAATCACTGTTCCCTAAGAAGTCTTGTAGATCATTGTATCTAAGGCCAGGATCCTAAATACCCTTAGAGAAATCTAAGGTGTATCTTGTCTCCTAGATACTGTAACATTCACCCTCTCTTTCTTTGCCCTGCTCTTCATCTACCCCTTCTTCCTCTTCCTGTTTTATTGTACATCTAAAGTATCTAAACACTTTATGTTCTTTGAGATATAAAGCACACAAAACATTTTAAATATAAAATGGTATCCACATCCAGAGAGATAACTGATGGACTCTGAATGCAGATTGAAGCATACTATTTTCACTTTATTTTATTTTGTTTTTTTTTCCTCTTTTGTTCTGTTTCTTCTTTCACAACATGCCTAATATGGAAATATGTCTTACATGATTGCACATATGTAACTTCTATCAAATTGCTTACCATTTTAGGAAGAGAGGAGAGGAAGGAAGGACAGAGCAAATTTAGAGCTTAAATTTTTGTAAGAATGAATGTAAAAAAACAATGCCTTTACATAAAATCAGAAAAAAATAAAATACCATTAAAAAAAACTGCAGTATGCTTTTAGGACACAGTACAAATACAAAGTAAGTTAGAGGGTGGGGTGGGAAGCACTAAAACCTGGGAGAAAAAGAAAAATAATCTGTTGTAAAAGATGGCATTTGAGCTGAGCCTTGAAGGTAACCAGGAAATAAAAGGGAGAAAGGATAGCATTTCTCGGATAGGGGATAGCCATATAGTCATGGGAAAAGGAATCGGAATATAACATATGGGGAATATCAAAAATTAGATTAGTTTGACTGGAACATATACTGTTTGTTTGGTTTTTTTAAAATATTATTAATTGACTTGTTTCCTCTGTGAAAATCTCTAAGTACCTAAAAAAATTTTTAAAAGCATACCTGCAAGTCACTAGGGCAAAGATTTATTCTAATTGTTATATAGCCCCAATAATTTATTGATTTTCTTCTTCCATTTTTGCTGTGTTGCATTCCTCTATTCACTTGCCCCTTGATACTGACCTCATTTTTGTTTAATGTCTTCTGAACAATTTTTTTTTTACTTTTTCACTTTCTTTGTAAATTATTTCTTTTCATGTTGAAGAATTCTTTATATTCTAAAATATCCCAAAGTATAAATAGGTAGTTTTCTGAATAATCACTTTATCCTAAAGCAAAATAAAATCAATTTTATCTTAACATGTGAGAGGCAGTATATGGTAGAGGATGACAGGCTGGACTCAGATGTAGGTGGCCCCAACTTGGACTCATACTGTCTCTGTGATCAACACCAAGTCACTTAGCTCTCTAACTGTGTTGTTTGTATTCTCAGCTCTTGCACTGGTAGAAGAAACTTCGTTATGGGGAGTCCCTTATACCATTGAATAACAAATCTAAAACCTATTCCCATCCCTTGTTGAAATCACAGCTTGTGAACGACTCTAGCACGAAGATGAAAAAGCTATATTTCACCTAAATAGACTCCCATGGTTTCCATACCTCCTGGATCTCAACTCAGATTAAAATCCACTCTGGCTTCTTATGACATTTAAAAATGAAAACCATTGAGGAAAATTGCATATTCATTCTATTCATTTGCCACATTACTAAGCTCCTGGCTTCACAAAGCATCCTGGCTTCATGGGCTTTGAGTCAGCTTATCCATTCTTTTTAGCACTTAGCTACTGCCTGTTGTTTTGCACAGTTAATCTTTAGTTTGTTCCTTTAGTCTAGTCATAAATCCAACCTCCACAAGGAGACATTAGACGTAATTACACACACACACACACACACACACACACACAGACACCTTTCATCAGAATATTAGGAAATTTAAATTTAGCTTCTATTTGAATCAATTTCTTCAGATCAGCAAGAGTTTTCAGAATAGTTGAATTGATATTCAGTAGTTTAGTCTGCAAAGATAGCATTCTTTCCTTAGTACTGGAAAAGGCTATGATTTTCTTCTTTTTGAACTGAGGAGCAAACTTCTTTATGTCAAATGCTTTTGAACTAATTATTGAAAAAAAAAGTGGGAGTTGGCAGCAACAGAAAGGGTGTTTTTTTCTTTTGGGGGGGGGGGAGTCCCTGTTACCATCTTGCATGTGTTTTCAACAACTGGGGACTGACCATAGACAGCAACCTCAACAGTCCAACTTCTGTTAAGTAGCACAAACTACTCATCATCTCTCCCTGCTGAACTTCTAGTTGCCCTGCTAAGTATACATATGATTAAGATTACTTCCCATCAGAGAATCACCAATTACCATGAAACACTTCTTCTTCCTGAAGTCGGTAACACGCTTCCTCATACTCATGCCTTATTACAACTGTCAGTCTTCACCTAGAGTGGTATTTTAGTGTTCCACTGGGGGAATATAATCATATCTGTAGTGTTGTGCCAGGGGCTGAGAATTTCTTCTTCACTTTCACATTATTCTTTATGACTAATTCTTCTACTCACTCACTTCTTGACATTGGATTGAGTTTCCTTTTCCCTTTAAGAAACTTTTATACTTTCTGGCTTCCTTCCTGGCTTATTTCATCCAACCTTTCTTGAATTTTTTTTTAATCCTTTCAAATTAGCCAGTTGATAGAACCATCTATTAGAGTTTTATGTTTAAGGAAAATTTGACAAATCTCCCCCTTCATATATTTCAGTTAAGATTAATTTTCAATTTGTATTCCTTCCTACACCCCTCCCCAAAAGACAGGGGGAGTATTTAATAAGATTCTTTTCATATTCGAGTCTAATCAGAGTACTGGTTTCTTTAAAATGATCATAAGTGGTATACATACAATGAAATAAAACAATCTTTGACATTATTACAAACAATAAGGTTCTTCCCATGCAAAAATAAATATTATTTCTATTTTTTTTCCTTTCTGCACTTAAAGACACAATAATTTGCAATCAGTTTCAATATACTGCTGAGTCAAGTTATGCAGAAATACAGCAAACATCCTCAAAAGCATGCACACATCAGAATCTGACAATCATTTTAAACAATTTAAAATATCACCTTGAGTATATTAATAATATACCCTTACTCATTCATTCATAATTAATTACTTTATTATGTGCAGATGTTAAAAAGATTGATAACCAAATATCATGACTGTTTATAATTAGGATGTTTATAGCTTCTTTGAACACACCTCCTGAGTGTATGTATGTGTTTGTGGGAACTATGTGTATACACCCCACACACACATATACATACATACATACATATATACATACATACATACATGCATGCATGCATACACACATATATTCTTTTGATTTTTCAGAAGAGCTCCTGATGACAGTCAATCCAGTAGAAAGCCATAGAAACAACCTTGAAATAATGTACCTAATAATTTCTGTATCTATTGGCAAGCATCACTAAAATGGCTGAATTAAAAAAAAATTAATAGTATTATTATTTTTAAACTTCAGGCTTCTTACTTAAGGAAAGTGTGAAAGACAAAGAAAATTTGGGGCATATAATCACAGTTGCATATACCTCTCAAGCACTTTGGGTTGTTGTTTTTATGTGTATCCCATTACTATGCAAAGTAGATGATTGAAAGCAATGATTGCCTAGAAGGCAAAATGGTACAGGGGAACAAATGAACAGAAAAACATTTATTATTTTCAGGCACTGTGATAATGTTTAGGAATACAAGCATAAGGATGTACAAATATGGGTAGATAAAAATGAATATATGCATATGCATAAATATACATATGCATAAAAATACATATGACAAGGAAATTAGAGATGCAAAGCAAAGTGGTAAGATCACTCCAACTTTTTACTGAAGAATTTATCTCAAAGATTATTGTTTTCCATTAAATTTCTCTGAAATTTTAGTCCAAACTACTTCAGTCTTGAAAGAAGTTTCTTCCTTTCTATTCAGTGTATTGACTAAAAAGCAGTGTTTTGGCCAGAGAAGTCAGAAGGAATGGAGATTTCTATCATATGGAAATTGGTAAACATGTTCTATCCAATACTGGCAAGGTCAATTTAATGACTTCTCAACACTACAGTGAAAAAGCAATTTGAGATAGCTAAAAGGTAGTGTGCTATCCTAGACTATGGGCATACTTTGGTGAATGGCAACCAATGAAATCCAGGGACGCAGGGTTAGGAAGTTGAGTTCAGGGTCAGAACTTGCAGTTGGAGTATAGGCAGCAAGGTGCAGATTTGGCAAGGATATTGAAAGTGTCAGCAGCAAATTTTAGACTCAAAGAGCTGTATTTGAATCCATGGTACTGCTAGTAACTACTTTTGTGACTTTGGATGAGTGACTTCAACTCTCTAGAACCTTGTTTTCCTCACCTTATTAAATTAGGTATTAGAATAGACTTCTGGAGCACCTTCCAGTTCTGAATTTATGATCAAACAACATAATTAATCATTTATAGAGTTAAGGGACTTTAATACATGCTTATGAAATTCTTATAAATAATAATAGTTAGCATGGATACAATATTCATTGACTGCTGAGTCTCATGTACCCAAACTATTCCATTGATCCACTACTCTATTCTTCAGCCAGCACCAAGTAGTTTTGATGACTGCTGCTTTATAATACAAATTAAAATCTGGTATAGCTAGGTCACCTTTCCTAGCATATCTTTTCATCAGTTGCCTTGATATTCTGGACCTTTTATTCTTCCAAGTGAATTTTGATGCTATTTTGTCTAGTAATTTTTAAATTTTGTAGTAATTTCAAAATAAATTTTTGGTAGATTGATTGGTATGGTACTAAACATGCAATTTAATTTAGGCAAAATTATCATTTTTATTACATTAGCTCAACCCAGTCATCAGCAACTGATGTTTTTTTTTCCAATTCGTTAGATGTGACTTTATTCGTGTGAAAAGTGTTTTGTAATTGTTTTTATATATGCCCTGTGTTTGTTTTGGCCAGTGGATTCCAAAATATTTTACAATTACAGTAACATTAAATGGATTTCTCTTTCTATCTCTTGCTGTTGGATTTCACTAAAAATATATAGGAATGCTGAGGAATTATAGGAGTTTATTTTATATCCGGAAACTTTGACAAATTTATTAATTATCTCAAGTAATTTTTTTACTTGATTTTCTAGGATTCTCCAAGTATATCATCATATCGTCTGCAAAGAGTGATAGCTTCATCTCTTCTTTGCTCAATTCGATTCCTTCAATTTCTTTTTCTTCTCTTATTGGTACTGCTAACATTTCTAGAAGAAAATTGAATAAGAGGCATGAAAATGGACATCCTTGTTTTGCCCCAGATCTTATTGGAAATACTTCTACCTTATCCCCATTACATATAATACTTGCTGATGGTTTTAGATAGATAGTACTTATTATTTTAAGAAAGATTCCATTTATTCTTATACTTTCAAATATTTTTTAATAGGAATGGGTGTAGTATTTTGTGAAAAGCCTTTCTGCATCTATTGAGATAATCACTTGGTTTCTGCTATTTTGTTGTTTATATGATCAATTATAATGATAATTTTTCTAATATTAAACCATGCTTGCATTCCTGTAATAAATTCTCCCTGATCAATGAATATTATTCTCATGATAAGTTCCTGTAGTCTTTTTGCTAAAATTTTATTTAAAATCTTTTGCATCTACATTCAAGAGGTAAATTGGTCTATAATTTTCTATTTCCATTTTGTCTCTCCTTGATTTAGGTAACAGTACCATATTTATGTCATAAAGTGAATTTTGGTAGGACTTCTTCTTCGGCAATTTTGCAAAATAGTTTGTAAAGTATTGGAATCTATTTTTCTTTAAATTTTTGATTGAATTCCCTAGTAAATCCATCTGGCCCTGTAGATTTTTCCCCAGGCAGTTCATTGATGGCTTGTTGAATTTCTTTTTCTGAGGTGGGGTTAAGTAATTTAATTCCTCTTCAGTTAATCTGAGCCACTTATATTTTTGCAAATATTCATCCTTTCCCTAAGATTGTCAAATTTTGGTGCATAAAATTGGGCAAAGCAATTCCTAATTATTGTTTTAATTTCCTCTTCATTGGAGGTAGATTCACCCTTTTAATTTTTGATATTCATAATTTTATTTTCTTCTTTCTTTTTTTATCATGTTGACCAAAGGTCTCTCAATTTTATTGTTTTTTTTTTCATAATACCAGCTCTTTGTTTTATTTATTCCTT
>JAQQSV010003896.1:0-14969 GCA_028646515.1 Pseudochirops corinnae | reverse complement strand
CTAGGGACCTCCTTTGGAAGTCTGATGAAGCCTATAGATCCCTTCTCAGAATAATTTTTTTAAAACTCAAAACTGAAGGAAACGTGAAATTTCAGATTAGTCAAAATAAAGGTATAATCTTCCCCATCCACCCCCAAAATCTATGAGGTCTATGAACCCCAAGATAAAAAAACCCTGTCCTAAGACATTTTTCATTGACCTTGCATAAAAGGCTATTATTGACAAATCCATTTTCTTTAACACTCAGCTCCTAGAATCAGAATTATCCCCCAGAACCTCCTAGATTCTTCTTTCTCCTCATTCTACCAACTAATATCCCCATATAAGTGCCCAGGGAGACTCCAATAACCACCAAACTTTCATTTTAAACCTTTTCTTTCAGTAATAACTCAGCTGTGAAAACAACCACTGGCCAGGGTGCCAGAACCTGAAAGAAACCACACTGGTTGGGATTTGGAGTAGGTGAGCTTATATATAGGTGAAATTACATTTATATAGCATTTTAACGTGTTCGAAGCATTTTACATACATGATCTCATTTCAGCTTCAAAACACTATGAGGTAACCACTACAGTTACTGTCACCCTTATTTTACAGATGAGTAAACTGAGGTAAAAAAAAAACCGGTGAAGCGACTTGGCCAAGGTTATGCAGCTAGTAAGTGACTCGAACTCATGGGAACGAGGCTGGGGTCCAAAGCAAAATCATGCCTTTCTTTTCTCCATTGGTCTTCATAGGAATCTGTTTCCAAGGGTAGTTCTGACTGGCCGACTCTGTGAGTTGAGATTCGAAGGGCTAGAGATGGCAGGGGTGCAGATGGAAGGGTAAGTCTAGAAGCATGGGATAATAGGCAAAGGAGAGCGAACAGAACCGCAACAACTACAGAATAGATCTATTGTGTCTAAGAACAATTGCAAAGATCATTTAATTCAGGTCCATCTATTTTCCCGGAGAAAAATGCTCCCTGGTTCCTTGAAATCATTTTAAGGAAATATGCTCCCCTCCCCAGGCTCCTTGGCTAGGCCAGAGAAAGGGAGTTCGGAATAAACGCTGTGGGGCGGGGTGGGGGATGGAGGGAGACAGTCAGCTGGTTCTCCTAGCTCCCCCATCTTTTGGTTGTAATGGTATTTCCTTCAGATAGACTCAGACTTTCAGAAAATACTTTACCGGAGATCAAAGCGCTGTCTCTCTGGGTCCCACTTTCCCAGTTTGTCCAAGCCCTGATTTCTCTTATCATCCACGCCACTGGGCTCTGACGCTGTGTATACAGAGAAAGGGCAGGAAGCTTTGAAGTGGGGGATTAGTCTGAGCCAGAGCCAGGCCTCAGAATAACAAACAATGCAGGTTCAACGGGAGTTCTCATCGGTAGTTCATTTTTCAGCCGCAAATTCACTGTCACTAACGCAAGCAACATTGAACTCAGGCGACGGAGATGAGAGAACGAAGATTTATCTGGTGGCAGAGCCAGGACCTCAGGACAGGGAGGTCAGGCAGTTAGGAAATTTTCATTTGGGGACGTTTATATTTAAATTTTTGTGAAGCTCACTTTTATCTGAGTTTGGGAGAAAATGCTGTTTCTCACACACACACTGTTTCTCTGGAGGAGGTGAGGGAGGGAAGGGGGAATGGGGAGAGAAGAAGATAGGAGGAGGCACGGAGAAGAAACTGGGTAGAAAGAAGGACCAGTATCAGGGAGAAAGAGGGGGGCCGCGAGGAAATCGGGTCGGGGGGAGGGTCCCCTTCTCCCCAGATCAGAATCATCTGCTTCTCTCAAGAGCAGATAAGGAAGTAGAGGGTCTGGCTGGTCTTAATTTGTTTTGTCTTCCTGAAATTATTTGTTTATCCCTTCTACACCTGTCTGGGATGGTTCCTTGCCGCTTTCAGTCATGGCCCTGGACGGATCATGATGTGACTGCAGCTTTTTATCAGCGAGATTATTGTCAAAACAGCCACAGTGAGAAAAATGGACTCGTAACCTTCAAAGGAATGAAGTAGGAGAGGGCCCCCTCTACTCTCCTGCTACAAGAAAAGGAAACAGGGACTAAAAAGGATTCGAAATAGGGAGAAGATATTCAAGCTCACCTTGTCCTCACATCTGTCTCCACTGTAACCTTTTCCTCCTCCAGGGAAGACAGAAACTTCTTTCATTCTCCCCCTTCTAGAGAAGAGACTGTTGAGAGACCGAGACTTGAACCCCAGCCCTACTTCCTGGCTGTGGAACCAAGGGAAGGTCATTTCACCTCTACTGGACCTCCACTTATTTGTCCATGAAATGGGAAGAATGAGACACAACTCATTTCTAATGAATGTTATGACGAAATCCCTTTGTCAACTCTAAGACCCTAGAACAGAGGTTCTTAACCTTTGGGACTGCTAAAAAGTAGTCTAGTGAAGCTTATGGATTTCTCAGAATCATGTTTTTAAATGCATAAAACAAAATACATAAGATTAAGAAACATTATATTGAAAGCTATCAACATATTAAAACAAATAAACAAAAAAGCAAATCCAGAGGTCACAGGTTAAAAACTCTTGCCTCAGAAAAATAAGAGCTATTATAATTATGAACTCTATTTCAGAATGCTTCAGTGCCATGTAGCTCTGCCTTCATAGGCAGAGAAGGCAAAGTCTATTGCCCAATGTCCTGAACTGGGCCAGCATCCTCAAATTATTTGGGCAAAAAATTCCTTTTTAAAAAAAAAAGTCATGCCTTTTAAAAAATTCTTTAAAATGTATTTGTTTCAGCTCTCCTACTCTACTTTTACTGTAGACAGGGATCTTTACTTATCCTGCCTAGGTTATTTTCCCAGACAGGCAGGCATGGTACAAAAAGGTTTTGCAAACTTCAGGTTTGGGGACTCCTGATATTTCTTGCTGGAAAATAGGAAAGGTTTGTTATAAAAGGTTATGGTTCTGATAAGATTTTTTAGTAAGGGTTTGCAAAGATTTAAAAGGCACCCTCAACAATAAAACAAAAACAAAAATGGAAACAAAATAGGCACCTAGTAGTTGAGGAATGTCTAAACAAATTATTCAACATAAATGTAATGAAATATCAGTGCACTGGTAAGAAACACAAATATGAAGAATTCAGAGAAATACGAGAAGACTTGATTAAACTGATGCAGAGTGAAAACAGCAGAACCAAGAGAATGATATATATGCAATGACTACAAGAATGTAAACACAAGCATAAAAAGCCTTCTAAGTGATGAAATGTAATGAACAACCTAGGGCCTAGATAATCAACAAGGAACCTCATTTACCTCTCAAGTAGAGAGGTGGGGACTAAGGATATGGAGTTTAGTATACAGTGTCAGAGTAAGCTGCTGTGTTGGCCTTTCTTAAATGTTTTTCCTTTGTTAGGAGAAAAGGTTAGGGGGTGGGACTTAAGAGAAAATGATTGGTGTATAAAAAAGGCAAGAATGAAACTTTTAAAAATCTCATTCAGAGAGTATTTGCAAAGCTCTATATAAGTGTGAGTTATTGTCTTGAGAAGGCTGCAGGTGCGGGGATGAGAAGAGGGAGTTTGGGTAAGAGTAAAGAGGAGCTAGCATGAAGGAGGTGAGCGTCTTTTCTGGGAAACAGGAGCAAACAGGGAGCACAATGAAGAGGAAGTGAGGCCAGTTAAATGACTTTTTTTAATGAGAAGATTTACAGCATAGATAACTTTCTGTTGGAAAAGGAACGGCTTCCCCCACCACTACCCCCTTCTCTGACCCATCAGCAAGAAGGAAAATTTTTATCATCACAACCACTATTTACTATTGTTATTATTCTCAGCTGCTCATCCCTGAACTTCTGCCAGGCTCACTCACCAACATCTGCCTAAAGCTGGAAGGTCTTCCCTTTCTGAGCCCTGGGGCTACTGGCAGACAGAGCAAACACCTGTGAGGGCCACAAGGATCTTTCTTCCTTGAAGTTAAGATGTCTGGAGTTTTAACTGCCACCCAGAGGTGCAGGCATGCAGAAGATGTTCTGTCATTTAAGCAATCTCAGGCTATCTTCCCATGAAAATGTAATCTTATGGCTACTTCCCTAAAAATGGGCAATCCTGGCCTTGAACCTCTTGTTCTTCTCTCCATTCACTATCCCTAAAGCCCCATCCCTAAAATGCGACTGATGGAAACATGGAGAGAGGTTCTCCAAAGCTATGGCACTAAGATAAAAACTCCTCTTTTCCCACCCCAGAAAGGCAACCAGTTGTACTTCTGCAGAGTCCCTGTGTGACCGAAACACCAGATTTCCCCAAATTAAACACATGAGAAAGGTTGCCTCAATATGGAAAGAGTGTGTATTGGGGGTTGGGAAGATGGGAGTCAAAGGAATCCAGCCACTTCTGCCCATAATTGTCTCCCCGGCTAAAATGAAGAAGAAATTGGAGGCTGATAATAAGGAGATGGGTCAGGAGCAGGTAACTGACTCCCCTCGAAGGGAACACGCTCTCACCTCAGCCCTAAATAATAGTAAACGATGATGATAATTCAACTCTTATTGATAAAAATAAACTTACAAAGTGACTTATACATACATAACGTCATTTGAGATATGAAAATTTGGAACCGTTTTCCTGAATTATTTCTGAAATTCATTTGCACAGCTAGGAAAAACATTTTTACAAAAGGGAAAAAGACGTTAGGTTTTGCTATAGTAACCGACGTTACTGTTGCTATTTACTACTACCCATGCCTCCATTTAAAGTGGGGGAGGTGGAATTAGCAGGCAAAGTAATGCTTTCCAACAAACCCTGCTATTGGGAAGGGGGAAATATGGGAGGTCTGAACCAGTGTTCTCAGATCGACTGCGCACACAAATCTAATTCATCAGATCTATTGCTCCCCTCACTCCTTTATTTTGATCCTGCACACGCAGTCTGAGCGTCTCTCCCCTATCTCTCTGGCTTGTCTCACCCTCCATCTCTCTCCCCTCATCCCTGTTCTCTCCCACAGACACCACCGCATTTTAAAGATGTTTCCACTTTATAAATCACCCTTCTGGCAGCCACCCGGTGAGCTGCTTGTCCCCCACCCCCTACCCCTACCACACACCCACACCCCATCGGCGCCTTTGCCCCAAGGGGGAAGGGAATAAGAGGAACACCCTAGGGCAGCCCCCCAAGATTCTCATAAGTAGGGGGGGGTCCTTCCTTTAGAGAAGGATGACCCTCTTGCTTAATCTGCCCGCTGAGTTGACTGTCCGTTCCCCTTCCCCAGCACCTGCCTACTGGACAAAAACCTTACAAATCAGAGCGGAGAAAAGTCCCAAGATCTCCCCCCTCCTGCCACGCCTACACTGGACCAACTCAGGCGTATCCTAGGTTCCCTTCCTTCTGCCTGGAAGCATCTCATTTAAATCCAGAAAACTTGGAGCCTCTAGGTTACCCCTGAGGAGAGCTGGGGTGAGGGAGTTGGGTGGGCAGAAGAAAATCAGTCTCTTTCTCTTCCTCCCCATGCTGAGTCTGCAGCAGCTGAAGGAAGATCTCGAGGTTGAAAGGTCCACCCTCTTCAGAGACTAAAGAACTCCAGAACTGTAGGCCCTAGAGTCCTGGGAGATATTTACGTGCCTTCGACCATACCTAGCGGATTTCCAATTCGCGGGAAGGAACAAAGTTTTTCTGGAAGGGCTGGGGCTGAGACCTGGACGTAAGACGGTTGGCGTCTATAGGTCCGGAGCTGCTACAGCTTAATCCCTGACGGGCGTAGGAGGTGGGGGTGCGGAGCGGAAGGTTGAGGGGTAGAGTGGTTAAGATTTGAGCGTATAGTTCCAGTTTGGGCGTTCAACCCAGGGCCAAACTAGCCCAGGGATCAGGGGATGAGGAGAACGTCGGCCACACAGACCTGACCCCTCCCTGCATAAGGCTAACTCTCCCAACCTCACCCTCTAGATCTCCAAAGGATACTCCCACAAAAACTGACCTGCCGGCTTTGGTAATAATCATCTCGGTCCCCGCTTCGTGAAATTTCTTCCAGAGTTCCTTCTCGTGCAGAGTCACCTTGATATTCTCGATTGTCTGGGGGAAGCGGGGAGAGGACAAGCAATCACGCGGAGCCCCTGCTCTAGACTCCCTCCGCTAGGAAAGCAGTTGATTCCGGAGAGGAGAGGGGGCCTCCACTTTTCTGAGCTAATCAAAATTCCTGTTTTCATTCTGGCCTCCTGGATAGGGAATGGGGTCTGAGAGGCTTAAAGGCAAGAGGCACCCTACACCCAGCTGGAAGGGGGATTGAAACTCAAGAATCCCACAAAGGTAGATGGGGTGGGGGTGGGGCGAGACCAAGGTCACCAAAGCAGTGTTTGGGGAGAGTGGGAGGAACTGATGGTGGTGACTCGCCCCCTTTTTTTTCCCCTGGGGTAGGGACACACGCGACTCTCCCCCAAAAGACTGGGACTAGGAAAGAGGAGGATACCCCTGACTCATCCTGCGGTCTTCTTGTCCCACTTCATAGAACTCCCAATGATCCTAATCGCCTCAAAGCACAACCCTCTGCCCACAGCAGACTTCAATATGGCTCCGAATCAACAAAGATTCAGAACTGGGCTAAGCCGATTGCATACTGCAAAATTTCGGAGAGAGTAACCTGGTCCTCAGAAATCGATTTCCCCTGATTTATTTATCTCCGCTTTCAAGATTTAAAAATAATAGCAAATGGACGAGTAACTTTACAAAATTAATATTTCTCCCTTCATTTATGTATGCATATGCATAGGATGTACTTATGTGAACAAAAGAAAACACATTTAAAACCACTTTTGAACCCCACGAGAGTGTCTGAGCCCTATGAAGGGCTGGAAACAAAAGGGAGAAGCAATCCTCACCGTCGCCTTATTCGAGGGCGTGGGACAGGTGACTCCGGTCCTTGGGAAAGGAAAAGCCGGAATCAGGCGTTTCCTCCGAGTTTTTGCCCTTTTTAACGCGGCAATTGTCAGAGATACTTCGCACTCTGGCGAAATTAAATGATTAAATTTATCTACTCTAAAATTTTGGATTTTTTTCCCCCAATCTACCAACGATTCGGGTTACCCAGGAAATGAGAAGAGTGGGGAAAGGAACACAAAACGCCCGTGGGGTTGATGCGCTCCTTCAGCCCTGAACCTCCGCGAACGATTGCACAGCGTTCGATTGAAATTCGACACAATTGGAAGTTCGACATTCGAATGTCTACGGGATTTGAAATTCGACTGTCTACGATATTAGAAATTCGAATGTCTGTGGGATTCGAAATTCAGGCCAAGGGAGATTCCTCCAACGGGCTAGTCAGTCCGAAACCCGGGAACAGTTTGCTTTTCTCCTCCGGGGAGCCTCAACCTGTGGCTGGTGTTCCTCGCTGAGAGGCCGCTTCCTCGACCCGAGGTCCTCACCCTGATTTCCCGCCTAGTTGGACTTGAGACCCAAGTGGGCAGTGGCGGGTGTGAGAGAAGTGGAGGGAGTGGAAAACTAGGAGGGCAGAAACTTCCGCTCCATCCCTGGTCTCTAGCCTCTGGGCCCAAATACCCGAAAAGTCTAAAAAATTCCGAAGATCTGGGAACCTCGGTCCATGTGGCAGGACCCTATCTGACACAATTGGCCAGGGTTTGAAGCGTTTCTTTTCTTTCTTTTTTTAAAAAATTATCCAAGCATCTAAATCATTGTGCTTAAGCACGGACCCCGCTTGAGGGAACGAATTCTATACCACCAAACAGGGAAAGGGAGTGGGCACTACTAACGGCCACTCCTTCCCCCCACCCCCACCAAAGCCCCGGGGGTAAGAATTGCAAACAGCCCCCGGGCCTGGGCTGCCCATAAAAGCAAGTTACAAAGCAAACCAGACCCAGCCGATAGAGCTAGTGCCCCGCCAGGCAAGGGGCCCAGGGACTCTTTGGGGGTGGGGGGAAGAAACATTTAAAAGCCCGGCCATCTGGGTCTGGGACAGTAAATTCTTCACTTTTATGGGCATCTCGGGAGAGAAGGGCCCCGCTCTGTTTGGAGCCCGGATTTGGGGGGAGACGGGGCACCCAACTCGGATCAGCCCTGGATTTGTGTGTGTGTGTAAGGGCACGATTGTCCTTTGACTGATAGAGTTATGAGAAGGTCCTATCTATAGAGAGACAAACTCCAGGGCTTCCCTGTCCCAGGTACTCTCCCAGATAGACATACAGAGGCCTCTGGGCAGAAAAATATGGTGTACCCTGGCCCCATTTCCATCCCATCAATTCCCAGCAGCCCATCCCAGTTAAGCCCCCAGTTCCTACCTGCTCAGCATCTTGGCCCTGGGGGCTGCTGAGGGAAGAACCAGTAAGGCCCTGTCCACCCAAAGCTGGCTCTGGAGCTGAGGCCTGCTCGCCATGTGCAGGGGCTGGGGCTCGGAAGCCCTCTTCACTCTCAGAAAGGCCCTTGTCCTGAAGCATCTCCTGTGGGACACATAGAGACACAGAGAGCAGAATGTGACTTTAGAGTCACAGAGGGGGGTCCTGTGACAGAACCTGATGGCCTGGCACTGGTGGTATAGGAGCCTGGTAGCACCTGCCAGGAGCTGCCCTCTAGCTCATGTGGCAATCCAGAGCCCCTCCTCTCCTGTCCCACCTCACCCTGGATATGTTTGCATGCACTCTGTTCAGCATCTGGGTGTCTACATCTCCAGCTCTATATCTAGCTTTGGTCAGCTCCCCATATGCCTTTATCTTTCTCGTGTTTCTATGTCCAGCTCCAGTCCTAATCCCATCTCTGGTACCCAGCTCCATCCTCTTCTATCACTTGTCAGTTGTGATCCTGCCCCAGACAGAGGCACTACCACCAACAGCCCTGATTTCTCTGGTTCCAAATCCTGAGTGTACTGTGGCCTGCACTGAGGGAGTGTGGCACAGGCAAGCAACTCTAACCAGAGACAGGTCTTCAAGGTTGGGGAGAAATGAAGTCAGAAACTGAAGGGTTCACTTTGCAAACAGATAGAAATGGGAAGCTTATATTCCATTTTCCAGTAAAACACCACAGCCAGCCACTGACAGCTTTAGCAGACAGGACTAAACTGGACCTCCACAACATAGGCCCAGATAAAAGCATTTCATATCCTTGGGCCCAACTAAACAATACCCAGTGGTCTGACCTGAATGACCTAGTTAAAAGCCTCTCCTGCTTTTTGCTTGGATTGTGGAGATGGAGGATTATCCCAATAACTAGGTGAAATGAGAAGAACCTATTTTAGAGACACCGACTTCCATGCTGCCCCCACTTATTTCAAAATTGTGTATTTTAATTTTAGTTTAATCCAAGCCAAGCTTCTTGTGCCTAAGCATTCAGAATCTTTGCACACACATTACCACTATACAGACACCTTTACATACATCACACACACACAACTATTACACCTCAAAACGGGAGGGCTCCCTATGTTTTCAGCTAAGGGATGGGAGTATCCCACCTCAGTGTACTAATTAGGGACTGGAAGCATCCGGGAAGAGGGGTGGGTGACCCAGGGTCATAGGTCTCAGAATCCCACTTTTCTGCTCTTAAAGCACTGGCTCCTGCCATCCTGACACTGATGGCTAATTTACCTAGAGGTCTTAGATCCATCCCAACTTCCCCACCTGTGAGTATCCCTGCCTTCATCACCCAACCTCATCCCTCCAATACCAATGGACTGAAGAAACCTAGAAATCTCTCCATCAGCCCTAGACTAATTTCTATTTCCTTCCTATTTGTTTTTTTTTTATTCCATTCTTAGCTTAGCTCTTCCCCCTTTTCTCCCGTCCCCTAATTTTCTGTCCCTTGTTTCTTCTCTGTTGTCCTCCCTCCATACTCATCTTTTGCTTTCTTCCCTGCCCTCACCCCACCGCTAGCATCTCCTCTCCAAGCCAGGACTCTTCTCCAGTCCTCTCTGCCTGGGGCGGCTCCCCGCCCCCAGCCCCGCACCTCCTAGGCCTTTTGAGTATAAACAAGCCAAGTGCAATCCAAGAGATAAAAGCCGGCCGAGGCTAGGGGCTGAGAAAAGCCCATAAAGATAAGCGCTGACAGACAGACAGACCCACAGACAGACACTCAGACGCAGACCGTAGAGAAATGGTGACGGAAATGCGGAAATACACAGAGAAGTGTCCTAGACTTTCGGGTGTCTCCACGATACCCCCGCCCCTTGATTTGTCTTAATCTTGAAATTAAAAATAACAATTAAATTTTGAAAAATGTAAAAACGAATCATTTCCCCTTCTCCATCCAGTAATCTGGGCTGGCCAGAGCCTTTCCTATTCTGCTGTCCCGGCCTCTCTCCGGCAGGCCCTGCTGCTATAGGGCCAGGCCAGAGAACGAGGCCCTGGTGCCCTTACCCAGCAGCTTCACCTCCGAGTCCTGCGGCTGGCAAAAATCAGGGAGGAGGTCCCAGAGCCCCAGCGGGTCCTGGTAAACCTAGCCCTGTCTCTGGGCAGCAGAGAGGAAGCGGGAAGACCCTCCGCCGGGGCACTGAAAGAACTCCAGGAAAGGGCCAAAGGCTGCGCTCCGCAAAGGCTCAATCGTACAATCACCGGGGTCCTAATCTGTTACATTTTCCCCAGGAATATGCAGGAATGAAAATCCAAATCCTGCAAAGCACAGTACCGGCCAGCCCCAGACACCCCCAGAGATGTATAAAGCCAGGCTGGCCCCCGACTCCCGAGGAACCCCACCAGGCCAGCTCCCGCTCGAGCTGTGCAGAGTGCAGTCCTCCCCATTCAGAGCCCAGGGCGCCGACCAGGCTCAGGCCTTCCTCTGGATCTTTAGGCACCGACCGCCGGGACTGGGTACTGTGTCCCTAGGGGCAGCCCCTTCTCGACTTTCTCTCCATGTCCCCCAGGTAAGCATCCTTGGCCTTCAGGGCTGCCTTTTCCGCTCCAAAAGCCAGCCTGGAGGTCAAGTAGCCCAGGGCAGCTCAGGACTGAGGCAGGAGAGGCCTGGCTTCCAAGTCTATGGCAAGGAGGCTTGGAGGTGAGGAGTGAGGAAAACAGGTAGCGGGTCCATTTCACCTGGGAAGCGGCCCTTGCCTGACGGGTAGTGTGGCTGCTAGGTTTAACCAGGTACTCTGGCTGACGGGGATCGCTGAGCCTTCCGATCTTCGCCGTCCTAGGCGTTGAGGGGGTGGGACGTGGTGGGGTGCGGATTGCCAAGTACCACGGCTAGAAGAGCCGCCCTTAGCTCGTGGCTAGCTATCCCAGCTGTCCTTCAGTTAAGATCGTTGTTCCAGTCTTGATGTGACCCAAGTCACAACAGCTCCATCCTAGCCGGCCCTTCGTGCCGTTACTGCGCTCACAACGGGCACTGGCGAACTTTGGGTTACTGCCGTACGCGAGCCTTTCCCCGCTCCTTTGAAGGCTAGGATTCCCTTCTTCCCCGTTTGTTAGGCTTCTCCCGGCTTTAAGGCAGTTCTCCTTTTCTGGTCTTGCTGTCAAAATTGCGGCTGTTCCGGCGTAGTGGCAAATGACCCTCCCTCCGCAGCATCCCAACCTCCATTTCCGTCAGTTCTCTCACCTTTGCAATGCGGTAGCTTAGACCGAGGGTCTCCCAGCCCCGGGTAAGCTTGCAGCAGCCATCCAGCTGCGAGTGAGCTGGGTTAGGGCGGGCAAATTCGAAACAATCCCTTCAATTTCTGCGGTTTTTAATGTATTGCGGCAATCTGTTCCCGGGTTCTCTCTTTTGACTCCCTTCTTTCTCTTTTCCTTCTCTCTATTACTTCTTCTCCCCTTTCCTTTCTTTCCCCTTCTTCCCTTGCCTGCTTTCTTTTTTCTCTTTTTCCTTCTTTCTTTAAAAAAACTACATTTATGATGTCATAACCATAACTGCAGCTCTTCTTTACTCCGATTATTGAGACTTTTGCTCTCCTTCCTAATATGTTGAATTAAAATTCTTCTTAGCCTGCCCTTTCCTTAAGAAGATTTTTAATACAGCTATTGTCATTTTTGGGTCATGGACCACATTACAGAAAGATCTTCACTGCTCCTACCATTTAGAAGACCCGTAATTGTTAGGGGTTACTGTAATTAGCAAATTTCTCCCGTTTTGATTACTGCAGTTCACTCAATACCAGATCTATCGCATTATTCATCTTTTTTCCTCCCCATTAGCTTTGGGACTGTTTTTCCCGATTTCAATCGGTGTATATTCACTTAACATTTTACAGTTTACCTTTTTTAAAAAAATCCTTAGGTGCTATTTGTCTCCTGGATATAATCCTTTTCAACTGAGTACCGTTATTCGGAATAGAGTTTTTACTTATTTTTATTTTTTACGCTTTGCTTGTCATGACTAGGGCTATGGTATTCTGGTTATCTCAGGCAATTTGATATCTAAAATATACTTCCCGGGTTCTTAATGTATCTTTTGCCTCTCATTGTCGTTATTATAACACCAGGTCGATCATTTCTGGTACTTTATTATTTTCAACTCTGTGGCTACTGCTTCGCTGGTCTTTGTCAATGTCTCCACAATCCACGTTCTAGTTATTTCTTCAGTCATGAATAATGTTACTGTCGTTCTTAGTACCTGGGCTGCTCTCAGTCACATTGCGTCGATAGTTCTAAGCTACTTTAGGATAATTTATAATGTTTTTAAAGTAGTTATAAAGAGCAGTCGGGGAGCGACTTGTCTTATTTAGGCTACTGTCGCCTTGTCAGTTGCAGATTTCCAATCACTCTCAAAAATACACCAACGTTTAGAACCTCACCGACTCTCAGAGCTCTGGACCGTGTGCTAACCCAGGTGAAGGTGAAAAGTTCCTGAGTCTGGGGAGTCCCGTTTAAATCGCCATCATGGCTTGGACAATAGTGGCTAATCACGCTCCTACGGTGTGGCCTTTTTAACCGTTTTGATTCTAGTTGATTCCATCTTATATAATTCGTTCTTCCTCTCTATTTGGAGAAGAATTAACACTGACACTTTTGTTCACTATTTGAACGCTAGTCTTTTCTTTACTGTTTTCCCGAAGCCTCAGGAGCGTGTTTCATACACGTTATTCTACATGGACTGTGGTTCTTCCCTAGCTCCTTTCCTAAGCTATTACATTAGCATTTTTTTTTCTGTTTGCCTTCCCCATCCTGCTACTGTCATCAATCGGGGTTTCTACCCCTAGTTCCCTGATTTAATTCCACTCTCAGTCTGCGTTTCCTCCCCCCCTCTCGCAAAGCTGGCGCTGGTTCGGAGGAGCCGGGACCCTTTCCTCTATGGTCCCCAGTCATCGGCTCCTCCAAATGCTCCCCATCCCTTGAGCCGCAGACACTTACCCTGGCTGGGCTCGGGCTAGCCGGGCTGCCGCATCCGGAGGCTCCTGCGGCCCGGGGGGACCTAGGGGTCCGGGGTCCGGGGTCCGGGAAGAATAAGACTCACGGGTTCTGGGGATGGAGGCTACAGAGGTTGGGGGCTCAGAGACGACTGGGTCAGTGTCCAGCCACCCGCCTCACCCTCAGGGCCCGACACATCCCAGTTCTGGAGCCCGGCCCTTGATCTCCTTTGCAAGCTGAGGTTTGGGGCTGGGCCTCCCCTCCCTCTCTCCCTCCCTCCTTCCTTCACTCCCTCCCTCCCTTCTTCACTCCCTCCCACCCCTGGCCCGGCCGAGGCCCGGCCCGGCCCCCCCCTCAGGCGCTGACGTTGCTACTGTCAATCAGGACTGCTCCCGCCATCCCGCTGGGGTGAAGGTGAGGGACAAGCTCCCCCCTGCACCCCACTTCTATCTACTCTCCCGATACCCCGATACTCTAAGCTGAGTGAGGCCAGCAGCCTCCCTCTCTAGCACTTGGGGCTGGGCCGGCATTCGGCCCCTCTGGGCTAGGAAGGGACTGAGGAATCCGCATGGTTTAGATTAGGAAGGCGGGAAGGGAGAAACCGGCCAGGACACACTGACTGTCAGACAGAAAGACTCACGAGAACCGTGTAGAAGTTCAGCCAAGCCTGAACTTGGGCAGCCACAAGGCAAAGAGGCCTTCTTACCTCCTCAAACCCACAGACATCTAAACATAGAGATGCTCACCTACAGACACAAGAAAGTAGCATGGAGACATACTCACAGATTCACACATTCACTAAAGAACACAACACAAACCATACCCACAGCCCAATAACCACACATATTTATACTTACACTTATTGACATACACAACCTTATACACACATTTAAAGCCTTACCCATTTATTTGCTCCCTGATTCACACATGTATTTACACTGACTGGGGGGGGAACTCTCTCTTTCTCTGTCACACATATCTGTCCTAGGTACATGACCACAAACAGCATCACCAGAAAAAGTAGCCCAGCCTAGGATTCCTACTTAAATTTTGGGCAAGTACCCTGAGTCCATGAAGCTTCTGAGGCTCTGCAATACATAAATAAAAGGTAGTCTGACTCCTTTTGCCATGGGTTTATTCTGGCAGAGCAATTATCTGAAACCTTTAAATAAGACTGAAGTCCCAGCTATGCTTGGCACCTCAGTGATTCCCTCTTGAGGGCTTAGACTTCTGTCTTAAGGGAATCATTTCTGTCTACAAAGCCCTAATTTTGACTCTATTGTGCCAAGAAGACTACTCACTTAATAATGTGTGTTTATGTAGGATCCTTCATGGTCATACCACATCTGGCAGGGGGACCAGCACTGGAGGAAATGAAGGTAGGAAGAGAAGGTGCTAAGGGCAAGAGCTCCCTGATTCTCTGGAGTGGTTGGGGACAAGAGAGGAGGTAGCTTCCCTCTCCCGATTTCTTCTAACAAGCCTCTGTCAGATGAAGACTCAGAAGTCCAGTTGCTCTCTACTTGGGGTACCTCCCTCAGACCTGTACCTACTTTCTATTTGAGTTCTGAAAGGGATTATTCCAGTTCTTAATTTCAGTCCAGATCCAAGGACTTCTCCTTTCTCTCCAGTTATTTTGGAGTTGTGTTGGACAGATTAAATTGCCTGTACATTAAATGTTTTATTGGATTTCAAAAGAAAAAAAGGACAGAGAAAAGAGGAAGAAAGCTAGAAGAGTAAGGGAAGAAAACAATGAAAAG
>JAQQSV010003895.1:0-14970 GCA_028646515.1 Pseudochirops corinnae | reverse complement strand
CTCCTCCTCCTTCTTCTTCTTCTTCTTCTTCTTCTTCTTCTTCTTCTTCTTCTTCTTCTTCTTCTTCTTCTTCTTCTTCTTCTTCTTCTTCTTTTTCTTCTTCTTCTTCTCTTTCTTCTTCTTCTTCTCTTCCTCCTCTTTTCCCTCTTCCTCTTCCTTCCCCTCCTCCTTTACCTTCTCTTCCTCTACCTTCTCTGTTTTCATCTTTCTCTTTACTTCAGTGTAGTTCATGAAAAAATAGTCCTGAGATGGATCACTACTTTACTTGTCCTTTTCCTTCTCTTCCTCTTCTTTACTTGTTCTTTGGAATTCAAATGGACAAAAAGAATTCAAGGACAAGCCACTATGCTATTATTGTTCTTTTATTGTTCAGTGAAGTATTGTATAGGCAAATAAAGTAATTTATATTTATAATCGAGTGAAAATATTAGGATCTAAACTTATTTTCTATAAACTTTCTGAAAGCATCTTTGAGATAACTACAGTAGCAAATAAGATGATAGCAAGATATGCAAACACAGATACATATATACATATTTATGTAGATATGTGTGTGTTTATGTATATGTGTGTATCCACACAGATAGATAGGTAGATTTCTTCAGACATGATTTTGGTTTCTTTCACTAAGTCTCTATATTTTGAGAGTTTTTCATCCCACATAGTTTATAGGTTATGAGTGTTTGGAATGATGACATCTACTAAAAAAGAGTGTTCTTAATTGTTTGTGAGTCAATATTTTGTCCAGGTGATGGTAGTGATGGTTTTGCCCATAATAATGCTACAAATGTAGTGCAATTTATTTGTGGAATTCTTAAGGATATATTTGAGTTTACATTTATAGTATGGGGATTTGTCATCTGTCCTTAGATGAAGGATAGCAAGCTTCTGGTATATAATTAGGGCTACTTGATCCTGTCTTTTTAGGTATTTGACAGGTGCTAAATTTATGACATCTTCAGTAATATATAGCACAATTTCTACTGTTTCTTTGGGTAGTACTCCCTCTGGAGCTACTTCCACAACTCACACTGATACTTGTAGGTTGGGTCCTCAGAATGCAATAATTACTGTTACCATCTTCATTCTAGGGTTATCCTGAAGGGTTTGGGGTTCTGGTATTTACACTCACAAACTCCCACATGGTGTGCTCTTCATTACAAGTGGACAAGTGGAACTCTACTACCTTTTATAAAAGAGATTTTATGAGAAAGCCTAGCAAGAACAACAGTTACAAACAATCCCCCCACAATAGGATGCACTATCTTTTGGCAAACCAAGGTCCCCGCTGGAAATGGCTCAAAAGTAAAGCACAAAGCTTGTGTGGCATGTGGCAGCTAGGTGGCACAATAGACAGAGCACCACTGCAGTCAAGAGGAATCAAATACAACCTGGGCAAGTCACTTAATCCTGTTTGCCTCATTTTCCTCATCTGTAAAGTGAGTTGGAGAAGGAAATGGCAAGTTACTTTAGTATCTTTGCCAATAAAATCCCCAAAGGAGACATGAAGAGTCAGACACAACTGAAACAAGAACAACAAAGTGAGGGATATGGGCAGAGAATGCACATACATGACCAAAGGGGAACCTCCCAAATGCCATTCACAGAAGGCCTTTACTCTCTTCATGAAGCTCTTAGGAGTTTTCTTTGTAGGCATAGTTCTCTTCTGGGACCTGAAGATCAATGAATTTCTAGAATCTATAAGTAGCACTTCTATCATAAGAGGCCATGATCCCCAAAGTCTCCACTTACTACCTTTGGGGGACCATTGTCTTCCCACATCGTTCTATAAGCACTTCACCTGTGGTTGGTCACTGCTGCTTTGGCAGGTTCTACTACTAACTGATTCTGGGTAGAAACTTTGATCTTTCTGATGAATTTCCCCATCACCTAGCCATTTTCTACTCAGGAACACGCACTCATCCAAGATCAGGAAAGAACAGAAGTGCTATGTTCTCACTGACATATGATGACCAGGTGCTAGAAAGGGCAGCTGCTCTTTCCTTTTCTCAGAAGCTCACAGTAATTCTTCCTTAATTGCTTCCAACAAAAGAAATAAAACAAAAACAAAAAACAAAAGTGTCAACAGAAGAGCATGTACTCTTAGTTCTGATTAAGAAACTAATGAATTATCAGGATTTCAGTCTCTTTAATGAACCAGGAGAGTCTTAGTTACTAGCCCCTCAGACACTCATGAACTGGAGTAGGATCACGAAGTCTCCACATATGGTTGGCTTGAATGAAGGCAGAGATCATATGTACATGCTCCGAGTGCTGAAACCAGACAAAGACTAATCTGCGTCTGCTTCAACAACTGCTCTCCATCCCACCCTAATTGGCCAGTCCTCCAATTATATTCTATTCCATGTTAAAAATTAACTATCCATAAAAAATCAGCCGAGGCAAATTTTGAACCAATTGTTCATATTCCCAATCCAGAAGAGGTTTCTGGGGTCCCAAGGAAACATTATCAGAAAAGACCAGGATCTTGTACTGCACTAAATTTAAAATAAAAAAAAAAACACAGTCTTCCCAAAACATCAAGCTATGAAGATTCAACAAACAAAGAACCTTTGTTGTTGTTTTTTAATAAAACTTACTAGGGGTTATTGCTTGCCTAATACTCAAAAAGAGCCTATGGGTGCTCAAAATGGTCTTTCCCAAACCAAAGGTCAGAACAACTATCCTATATCAGAAAGAAAACTTGACCCTTACAAGATTGGTAGACACAGTTGTTTTCATAGGACTGGAGGACCTGGGGTCACCTGAATGTCACCCAATCATCCTCAGATGAGAAACTAATTATCCTAGAGTAATGTTAATGGGAATTTGAAGATAGTCCCTGTCCCTTAATAGGTCAAATGTAATCACATGGAGCCTGTAATGGGAGGAGTTTGCTGAACAGGTGGAGCAGAGCCCAGAGGAAGCTGGGAATCAGAGCAATTAGAGCTGAGAGAGAGAGGATGCAGGCAAGGAGACAGCTAGGCTTGTGTTTGTGGAAAGGCTTTGGGATGGTGTTTCTCTCTGTTGTGTTATGGTGAATTAACTTCTTTGTTGCTGTGATGGATTTGGTTTTCTGGTGTTGAGATTTGGCTTTCTGGCAACTGAATAAATGTTTTGCTTCTGTCTTCTACATGGAAAGTCTGTTGTATTTTGTGATTCAGAACTATGCTGGCATATTCATAGTTACCATCGGTGCTGTGATTATCGTATTGGTGCTACATCTAGGTTTAAAAAGAGGTCATATGTAATTCACTCAGGGTATAGGAACACTAGTTGGGTCTAGAAAAGAACATCTCTGTTCTTTTCTACAATGGAAGGCTCACCACAATTTCTCCAGGGGGCTTTTGTGCCATATGTGATCCTCTTGTCAATCCAGACAAAACTTTCTCTGGTTCCCTATACCAAAGATGCATGCTGCTGCAAGGTCCATCTGAATGGCATGTCAAACTTTTCCAATAATGGAGCCAATAGGCTCAATTTGAAAAGAAAGAAAACAGAGCAAGGTAAACCACCAACCAATGCGGGGCTCCCAAAAAGGGATTACACACTTGGAGTTGATTACTTGAATTTTCTAGGCCAGCGAGCAAACTTTATCCTATGGATCTGCAAACCAAAAAGAACTCATAATTAGGCAAGCACTCTAGGTCTGCTGAAAAGCAAAAAGCAAAAAAAAAAAAAAAATTACATTTATGAGCTATCATAGTGTGCTCTAGGTGAACTGCTAGGCACTCGTATTTTGAGGATGTAAAATCCATAATACAAAATCCATACTGCTCATATTAGCTGCATTGTAGTTGGGTGATCTTGAACAAATGAGAACACTATTCCAACAGATAGTAGTATTTAAGCATTCAAACAAGCAAAGTTATCTCAAAGAACTGAGGCTGACTTGTAAAGAAATACACCAGAAAGCAGATTGTGCAGTTATAGCCTAAAAAAACAACAAAATGGTGATTTGGATCATTGTAATATAGTGTATCTAATTATGAGTGTTGTGGGTAGAAAATGTCTCCAATGGGTTCCTGAGAATGCTAAGGGCCTCCAAATTATCCTAGATAAGGCCCATATGTATGGTTCCTCACCTTTGGATACTCCCCCCAAAACAATATGTATTTTGGGGGTGCCCAGTGCATGACTGATTACTTTTCCCCTCACACTCCTAGGGATAACCCTAATGGGTTGGAATTTAAAGTGTTACTGTTCATGCACCCCCCAACAATTTGCTTCCCATGTGGTTATCAGCCAGACTTAATTTGCTTATAGAAATTGTATTTACTAAGTAGATATAGATATAGTGGATAGAGTACAAGGCCTGGAGTCAGGAAGACTCATCTTCATGAGTTCAAATCTTGCCTCAGATATTCACTAGATGTGTTAACCTGGGCAAGTCACTCAACCCTGTTTGCCTCAGTTCCCTCATCTGTAAAATGATCTCGAGAAGGAAATACCAAACTACTGCAGTACCTTTGCCAGAAAATTCCCAGATGGGGCCCTGAAGAGTCAGACAACAACAAAAAGCATATAGCAAAGTTGTTAAAAAATATTCTTCCCAAGCCAAGGACACACTCTCCACTTCGAAACACAGGGGCCCTAGGGTATGTGACCTCAAACTTGGAGAACAAAAACAGCAAAATGCACGTTCAGAGAACACATGTGTCAGAGAGGTCACAAGGCTCCTTGTCATTGGAAGTCCTTTCTTCCCTTTGTGGAGTCCTCATGAATCCCCCCTTAAGTGTTGTTCTTTTCTGAACTCTGAGGGTTGTTGCAAAAAGAATCCATATTCTGTCCTTCTGTCCGCCCCAAGGTGTCCTGCTCATCCTCTCTAGGCTACCTTAAAGCATCCTTGTCACAAGTACACTAGCAGTCAGGAAAATAATCTCTTTCCACGTGATTTTGATCTCTCTCTCTCTCTCTCTCTCTCTCTCTTAGCTCTCTCTATTTTGAAAGTTTGCTATATTTTTGTTCCATGTAGCTTGGGGATTATAAGTATTTAGCATGATATCATCTACTAAAAGTATTTTTCTTAAATTCAATGAGAAGTAGTGTGCTGTAAGAAAAAGACCATTGATTCTGGAGTTAGAGGACCTGGGTTCAAATCCTTACTCCGATACTTACAACTTATGTGATGCAGGGCAAGCCACTTAACCTTCCAAGGACCTCAGTTTCCTCATCTGGGGAGAGCTAGATGGCTGCTGAGGCCCCTTCCTGCTCTTGAATAATGATCCTATGACTCACTGCTTTGTACAGATATTACAGGCTGCAGTTCATATTGGTGGAATTCCCTCTAGGTTTTGTTGAGGTCTAAATTTTTAATATGAGGATCCGGTAGTCCAGCAAGAATAGTGAGGTTCTGATGAATTTTGCCTGGTTCTAGCCACTAGATTGTGTCATGCTAGGTATTCAGTAGGTACTATGTTTTTACAGTCTGCAGTGATGGTATCTACTCTTTCTTTGTATAATATGCATTGATCAATAAGTCTGGGCTTCTTAAAGCTGCCCTTTCTTTAACTTACAATGTCCGTTACCTGATCCTGAATTGTTATGAGGTAAATGCCTTTTTGTTACATCTGACAAACCTAATGATGTTTGCCTGTTAGCATCATTTACTATTGCTCATTGAAGTGGTGCCTGCTTATTTCAAAAGTGTTTCTGTAGATTTTTAATCTATTTCTCAAATACTCTAGTAAGGTATTCTACTTTCTCCTTTTTTGGCAGGGAAGTATTAATCTGTCTTTTCTGCTTTAAATCCATGTACTTTGTGTCTCATTAATATTGTACAGATTTTTGCGATGATACTTTCCATGTTTGTGATAGTACATTTCGCAGTTCTGAAAGCATACAGTAAGACCAATATTAAACAGATGTTAATTGTTTTAAATGTGTTCTTCCCATTCAGGATGATTTGATTTCAGGATGCCAGTAAGTCTCTTAATGTATTTAACCACAATCTTCTTTTGATATCTCTATTTTTGATCCACTATATCTGCC
Organism: Pseudochirops corinnae; assembly: GCA_028646515.1. Classification (NCBI taxonomy): domain Eukaryota; kingdom Metazoa; phylum Chordata; class Mammalia; order Diprotodontia; family Pseudocheiridae; genus Pseudochirops; species Pseudochirops corinnae. The sequence goes on along the minus strand of JAQQSV010003895.1, from coordinate 8,979 downwards.
GACCATGGTGTTTGCATCAACTTCATCCATAGGTTCAATGTGACCTATGGATTCAATCTAAAAGTCTCAAGTCTCTATCTTTCTTTGGTACATGTTATGAATTTTACATTTATCAAGTCCAGATAATATTTTGATGTTTCTGGATAAAGATTCCATGAGATGAAGGAGATACTGAATATATTTTTTGTTAGAATCTTAGTTTTGTATGCAACCTTGTATCTCAAGGATTAATGAGATGTTTTGTTGAAACGTCTTCTTTAATTTGGAAGCCAAACTTAGTTCTGTTTGGAAGATATGATATTGGGATTAAGGCTAGGCAGACCCATAAAGGTCTTAACCTGCCTTGTTGAATGATTCCATATTTTTGTCAGTTGTTCATGACTTTATTGGGATAGTGGAGTGTTTCAAATAGAGTTTGCCATGTGGACATCACTAGTATTCTCACTCTACTTGCTTCCATTTTCCATATTTGTAGCATGTGAATAGACCATAAGTACAGAATGTGGTCAAAAGTTTTGTAGTAATCAACAAGAGTAGTATAAATGTGATATTACTTTGGGGCATTTTTTTCATTAATTATTGAATTGATTATAAGTTGCTCTTTACATCCCTGGGACTTTTTGGTACTCCATTTTTTCTCCTCTGTCAAAAATATTGTTTTCCTTTAAGTCTTTCTAGATTGTTTTTTAGAGATACAATCTGACAATCCTTTGTATAAAAAATATAAACACATAATGATCTGTATTTGGAGGGCTGACTGGTTTTCTCATCTTTTAGAGTTAATTATGCAGTGGTGTGTTGTAACCATCTTGAACCATCTTATGTGAGCCAGTTGTTAAATTTTCAGTATAAGCTTATTCACACCTTGAAAATTGGTCAAGATTACAAATCAGGGATGACTGGTTATTTTTTAGATTATCTAGACTATAGGAAATAATAGAAGAAATGTTAATAATGCTGATTAAATATAAAAGTTTATCACTGGTACATTTTTAAAGGGCTAGATGTTAAACAATTACCAACACACTACTAGATGTGATGCCTTCTATGGATGTCAGGCTGTGGGTATCTCAAAATGTGGGATCAGGCTTATGTCTAAGAGGAAGGTGGCAAAGTGCTTTGCTACTTGAAATGTATCATTTGAAACAATAGTCAGGAATATTTTTTGACCTTGACCCTTCTAGTTTTGCCCTGAAGACAGAGTTTCAGTTACCACTCCATTCCCCCTACCCTAACAAAGCTTTTCTGTCATTCATTATATTAATGATGTGTAAGTTTCTGTTTCTTATTTGATCCATATTTATGCTAGGACTTCTTGAAACCACATAAGCAACCATAAACATTCCAAATGTTCATTTTCCAGGTGTTCTCTCTCACCTCTGATTAATTTTTACTTCCCAAATATCTATAGTAAAGTTTTGGACTGCATTTATTTTGTTCTTTTCACTCTTTTATTGGCCTAAAGTCTTTCACTGAATTGATTATTAAAGAAATCCAGAATTTCTGAGAAGCTTGTATTTTCCAGATGCCTTTAATTGGGCAATAAGGCATTTAAGAAGGCATTTCTATAGGAGCTAGATAGTGATGTAATTTTAACGCCTTTCTCCAGATCTCCATTGATCAAACAAGTCACTTCTGCCATGGCAGTTCTTGACTCCTGTCCATAGGGGCATTATTTGATAGCTCCATGTTTTCTTCTTGTGACTATGCTGTTTTATGCAGGTCCTGAAATACTTTTCCACTTTTTATGAAGTATTATGGGAAAATGTCTTCATGATGAATGAATAAATGAAGGAAGATGCATTTATTAAGTGTTTCCTATATGCAAGTTTGTTGTGCTAAGTGCAAGGAATATAAATACAAAAAACAAGATAGCTCTTGATCTTAATAGAGAAAAACAACACAAACAGAGTACTGGCCAGGAAAGGATCAGGGTTGTTGCAGGGATGATGCATATAGTTATAAGCCAGTTAATTAAAACATAGTTTCCAGGGATGGTAGTGTAGATTTGATTACTGTTCCTGGAAATAGAATTTGAAAGTGGGAAAGGTAGGTGGGAGGGGAACAGCGAAAGAAGGGAGTGGGAAAGGGTACATGCCACATAGCATAAAGATTACTGGAGAGAAACAGCAATGTAGATGATCTGGGCTTGACTAGTTATGGTGAAAATTCACCAGTCAGAAGCTTGAAGGATCCAAGGTGGGAGTGCCATTTTGGAGGTAGAGAGGTTGGAGTACAGTAATATAACTTGATGGTTATCACAGATAATAGATTTTTTTTTTAAATTTCCCTTTATGATATATGATTGATCTGCTACCTGGATTCATATTGTCAAACTCAAAAAGGGCTTTTTGGAATTCCAGTTCAAGTATGCCCATCTCCTTTTCAAAATTATTTAAGGAATCAGGACCATTTTTGTTGTCTATTTCATTATTAGGTATAATTTTAGAAGTTTTCAATGAATATTTTAATGACCCCAGGCCTTTAACCTTTCTTTCTTTATATTTGTGTATCTCAATTTCATCTCTTATTTCATTTAACCTAAGCTTAGGAATGAAGTTATTTTTTTAATGATTGCCTCATTTTAATTATCAATATGTTGTATGACTTGGAGCTGAGGATACAATTGACAAAAAGCAGTATTAAGCTCTTGCTGACAGCTGGTAAAATCTGAGTCCAGTTTTGTTATGATGTGCTGGTACATAATGAAAATATTCATATCTTCAGTCCATTTCATGTACATTCATTATTTGCCCACTTTAATGGTCAGTGCCATCTCCACCGAATCATTTCTAGCAGGTATTGTGTGACTCTTTTAGAATTTGTTCTAATATATTTTGTCTTCTTGTGATATCAGAACATGAAAGAGTGATATTTGCCCCATTGTCCTCCATGTCAAATTCAGCGTTATGATACCTTTGGGCCATTCTATCATTTTATTGGATTTATAAAAAATGCCTCCATTACTCTGATCAAGTTGCTAACTCAGTTGATGGTATAGACAGAGCCCAACTAGCCAGCCTTTTAGGGTACTTGAAGAAACCAGAATATTGTAGGTTATCAGAAGAGCTGAGCTGGTGGTTGACCCAAAGGGAACTCTATCTTTCTTGTTTTAATGATTCCAATTTAATTTCCCTCCTTTTTCCTAGTCGGCTAAACCAGGGTCTCAAAAGTGATTAATTTGAAGTGATAAGGTAAAAACCAAAGCAAAACAAAACACTTTGATATACCAACTGCCCAGTCCTTATCAGCAGTTAAGAAACTCAGAAATGACTTCATCATTGGATTAAATAACTACATAAGGAACGCATAAAGCAACAAACCTTTCACTACTGTACATTTTAAAGCTTTTAAACATTTTCACTGATGGTTTATGTTGTTACATCATATTAATTCCCGACTGCCGGCCTACCTCCTCTCCACCCCAACCCAGTGAACGATCACTGTCACAGACATATAGAAATAATACTAAACATTTTAAGTCATGGCAGGGGAAGAGAGGTGGTAGTGGGGTGGGGAGGGGAAGGCTGAGGGCCTAAATCATACACCCATGGGCAGGAGCATGGGGGAACCAAAAAAAAAAAAGTAAGGTAAGAATACAACAAGGCTGATCAATTATACGTTGGGTCCATTGTTCTTTAGGTTGCTGCAGGTAGAAGAAGAGCAGATGGTGATGTTTCTTCAGAGAATGTTAAAAAATAATAATAATAAATATCATTTTTTTTCAAAAGGAGGGAACTATATGTGACAAGAATCTCTGAAAAGTGGTTACTTAGGTAATAATACCTGAAAAACTCATATTCTCTGATTCTGAGCACATAGCTCTTTGCATCACCCTCCACCACCTCATCATCAATGATAATTCTCATCATGAATAACCAGTATTTCCTGACAACTTATTTTATCCATGGAACTAGAGTAGGCACTGGTCTGGGAGCTGGATAGGGGGAAGCATCTGGCCTTTGCCTTAGTCCGTGCTTCATCCTGTTACTAGACTATCAGTTTCTCCACGGCAAAGACAGTATCTTATTTTACCCTTGTGTCTTATGGGTCTTGTGTAGAGCAGAATTTAAATCAATATTTGTTGCTGTTTTTCCCATATAGAATGCACACTCCTTGAGGGCAGGGATTTTTTGCAGTTCTATCTTTGTATCTCTAATGCCTAGCATAGTGCTTGTTACATAGTAGGTGCTTAATAAATATGTTTATTCCCAGCTTGTTTGCTTGTTGTTTAGAACAGGAATGGCCTTGACATCAAGGACTCAAAAACACTGAAAAGCCAAGGAAAATTTGAAAGACTATTGTGACCTTTTCTTCTGGGTTCTCCAGCAACCCCCAGATAGGTTCCTCTTGCTGACTCTAGGATGACGTACAAAGAGCAGTAGTTGGAGGTGGGATTGGCTGGGGATGGGGAGTGTGTCACAAGAAGCATTGATCAATGGCAAGGGTCAGGGAAAGGGAAGGGAAATGTGTAGAGATAGGGAAAAGATGGAGCAACCTATTCAGTATGAACTTCCTGATAAAATGGAGCCCATCCAAATTTGTGTTTTGTTTTCTGCTCCCAGATACTTTATGTTTACATTATCATCATTCTAGTTTGTCTCTTCTCTTCTCTTCTTTTCTCTTTTCTTTTCTTTTCTTTTCTTTTCCTCTTCCCTTCTTTTCCCTCCCCTCCCTTCCCCTCCCCTCCCCTCCCCTCGTCTCCTCTCCTCTCCTCTCCTCTCCTCTCCTCTCCTCTCCTCTCCTCTCCTCTCCTCTTCTTCTCTTCTCTTCTCTTCTCTTCTCTTCTCTTCTCTTCTCTTCTCTTCTCTTCTCTTCTCTTCTCTTCTCTCTCTCTCTCCTTCTCTCCCTCTCTCTTTCCTTCTGTCTCTCTCTCCCTCTCTCCTCTTTCTTCCCTCCCTCTCTCTGCTAGAGACTAAAGGTTAGGTTTTCATCAAAAGTCTTGAGAGAAGAGTATTTATGCAAAGCAGCCTGTATTCAGGCCTCAATAGTTAACCTGGTAATATACACTTCCATTACCCTCTGTTGAACAGTCGCCAGATCAATGTAAGGGCTTAACTACCCCACAACTAAAAACATATATTCCTGCAGCCTCACGGCAGCCATCAGAGGGCTGTGTATATGTTTCCCTCATTATATGGATGTGCCGTTGGAATGTTGTGATCAGTGATTCCAAGCACATGATTCATCAGAAAGACATTTGCTAGCCAGACATGTGAGGAGCTGTCTGCCTCTTCAATCTCACTGACAGGGCAAAAATGCTGATTTATAGTAAATCATTAAAATCTGCTTATTATGGTGCTGCTTGTTCCTCTTCTCCACTTCAAGCCGGCAACTCGATCTGCATCATGTCTCTTACAATTTTATACTACAGCAAGCAGTTATTTAAACAAGAGGGAAGCCATCCTTAGTCTTTATTAGTGCATATGAAAGGAGATTGTGTTTAAAGAAGACTAATTAAGAATGCTGACTATTTCCTTGCTCAGTTTATAGGGGGGAGAAATAAAGATTTAAAGCACTTCGGCAGAACAAAGAATTACTGGGCTAAAAACAATACTTAAAAATGATGATTGGCTACGTATATTAAATAATCGCGAAATCACAGTTCATTTGCTGCCAAAATTATTGGGAAGGCATGGGCCTGGGGGTGGTCGCAGTGTAGCTTGGGATTGGAGGGAGTCCATGCAGGGCTCTCAGATTCTGAATACTGACTAAAAGATAATACTATTATTAGGCACAACTCCAGTATTTTGACAGTGCTCACATTTCCTCAAAATCATTTGGAAAAAAAAAAGTTTTACTCTGCAAAGGGAGGGATTTCGGACATAGGGGAAATGGAAAATGGGAAGGTGGTATATATTAGGAAAACAAAGAAGGAACACAAAGAGGCCTGTATTTTGTACATGTTACTTACAGTAAAAAATTTAATTTGACGCCTGGGGACAGAAATCCTTGCCACTGAATTACAAAGAAGTGAATGAACTGACTCAAAATTAATCCATACAGATCTGTACCCTTAATAATACTAATTCCAGAGAACAAAGCAGTGCATAATGCATTTTAAATTAAGTTGGAAAATGCATAATTTATATTTGTTTTATTTCTTAATATTTGAACACAGGTACATTCTAGAATGCTAAAGATGAGAAAGGGAAGGACATAGTTGTGTCTATAAGTATCTTTTTCCTTTCTTTCTTTTTTCTCTTTTTCCATTCTTTTTTTTTTTTTTTTTAATAAACCCAGACAATATTTCTCCACTTGCCCAAGGAGCAGGATACAACCTGTGAAATATTAGACAGAAAAGATAAACACAGTTAGGATTGAGCAAGTGATTTTCCCATGCTGTGAAATGAATATGTTTGGTTAAAATAATTTTTTAAAAGGGTCCTAATTCCTACTAAAACATTCAGAAACAGATAATTACACATTACTGTGGATCAAAAATCATGCCCTCACTCACAAGAGGCAATTGAGATGTGCCTTGCAGGGGGCTATCTCAACCAGAGAAATTGATGTGGGAAGTCGGGGGTGGTCTTGTTCGACAAACCTCTTCAAGCAGACTAAGGAATATTGCCCATATTGGCAGTAGGCTAGGCACAAGGAACAGTCCTCAAGGGCCAGAGAATAGAGAGGAAAGGGTTAACCTAATGCTAAGAGGCCACTTAGATAGCATATGGGAAAAATGTGTGGTCCTTCTCCCCTAGGAAAAGGACCCCTGTCACCATTTCCCATTTCTTTGGAACATTTCTTTCTTAACTGGTTCTTTTTTTTGTTTCTTCTCTCTTTCCCTTTCTCTGTTCCTTTCTCCCCTCACTCCCATCAGTTTAGCTGCAGAAAGAATGAAGACAATGACTATTTCATTCTTGTCTCTGTATTCTAAGTAGCTAGATGAGGGGTAGTAGTTAGTAGAGAGATTACTGGCCTTGGAGTCAGGAAAACCTTAATTCAAATATTGACTAATAGTTTCAGTTTCCTCACCTGTAAAATAAGTGTTTTTCCCCCTAAATCTGTCTTTTTTTTTTTCCCCTCCAATATTAAATCTATGCTCCTGTGAATCTAGCACAGTGCCTTTACACCAAGGGCCATTGAATATTTCTTGAGCAGATTTTTAATACAGAGGAATTGAATTCAAATCCTGGCTTTGTTAATATGTACCTTACCTCGGGCATGAATTTCATTTCTCTGGGCCTCAGTTTCCCTTATCTGTAGAAATGGAGTTCTTATACCAGATGATGAAGGGCCTTCAACCCATCCTAGGAAGCTAGGCTTATCTCATATATGATGATAATATAACTTAAATCTATTAAAGTTTTAAATAATTCTTGTATAGTATTACCAGCTACATAGGCCACAAACCTGTCAACCATGTACAGACCTTTCGTTTATTTTGGAAGCAAGCATCCTATCTTTCGGGTCGACTGAGAAAGCATATATAAGAATTCCCTTCTCTCTACCACTTTCCCTCCTCCCACCCCCCAGTATTCTAATGATTCAATTTGCAAAAATGACTTCTACTTAAAACAACCACTTGAATTCAGGCAAACAACCAGTTTCTATCAAAATCCCCAGCTGTTCCACTGAATTCAGACTTACCTCTTTACGAAGCTAGTTTTTGTGTGGAAACCACCTCAGAATCACCATTATAACCTAGATCAAATTCTCCAAATGTGTCTTTAGAATAGTACCCTATTAGTACTTGCCTTCTCAATGGGTGGGGAAGGGAGAGAGGGAGAGAATTCAAAACTAACAACTAAAAAAATTAATATCAAAAATAAATAGTTGTTCAGAAGTAAATGAACAATAAACACAAGTTGCTCACTTGTGTCTAGCTCTGTGACTCCATTTGGGATTTTCTTGGTATAAGATTCTGGAGTGGTTTGACAGTTTCTTCTCCAGCTCATTTTACAGATAAGGACACTGAAGCAAATAGGGCTAAGTGACTTGCCCAAGGTTACACAGCTAATAAGTTTCTGAGACCAGATTTGAACTCAAATCTTCCTGACTTCAGGTCAAGCATTCTCTTCATTGAACTACCCAACTGCCCCAGTAAATAAATAATTTTTTAAAAAGAAAATATTATGCTATTTTTTTGTGAATGACTTACACTTAGCCAACTCTAGATAACACCCACTGGGTACAGTACTATTGGAATTTTATACTCGACATATGTAATTATCTATTTCACCTAATGCACTCCTTGGAAAATAACATTTACATGATTGTATAGGCTGGAGGGACCAACTGATTAATATAGTCACATTTATTTCCAAACATTAATGGTTCTGTGATGTCAATAATCTAGGTATCCTTTCAATCATTGCACATGACAACCTATTCATACCTTCTCAACTTAGACGATTCTTAGCTACCTGTCCAACAGATCCTTCACAGAAGATCTACCCAATATTCTTGAGGATCCTTTTACATGGCATAGTCTGTGTCTCCAATAGTCTTAATTCCTGCTATAGGATAGGCTCATTCCTCTTTCTCATCATATATATCCTGGATGATATACTTGATAGCAAGACCTTGCTGAGTGTCTTTCATGCAGTAGAAACTTAATAATTGTTGGATGAGTTGAAATGAATTGTTTAAATGTCATGTTCAGGAGAAAGAGTCCAATATTTTTAAAATCCAGTTTTATGACTATTAACTGGGAATTAGAACCATCGTTATTTATATCTAACACATGATTTTTAGGATTTTGCTCTGAGATAGTCAGAGAAGCATTGATAAATATGGTGGTCTCCACTACTCTCCTCTCTTCACTTCTTTCACTTTTTCAATTGTAGAATTGCCATCTGAAGGAGACCTTGAACATGCTGATTCATTTTCACTGATTGTAATAGTAATTAGTTTAGCAGGATACTTAGCACTTAGTACTAAGTGCTAAGTGTGGAAGGTGCAAACTCTGTCCCACTGTTGAGAAGGCATGAACTCCCCTGTTGATGTGGAAGAAGGGGATTGGCTGAGCCCCTG
>JAQQSV010003894.1:0-14970 GCA_028646515.1 Pseudochirops corinnae | reverse complement strand
TTTTTTTTCTTTTCCCAGTGATCACTCATTGGTTACAGCCCTTCTATATGACCAAACTATTGTACAATGTGAAAGTATTTGCAGATCCTATACATGATTGCACGCCACCATGGCGGGGGGGGGGGAAGGGAGGGGAGAAAATCTGAAACTCAAGTGATTGTGGAACTGAATCTTGTAAATTAAAAGTAAATGAGTAAATAAAAAAAAATTAAAAAAAAAAAAAAAGAAAATCCACCAAACAGAAGTATAGTAACACAAGTTGGGAGAAAGTTGTAGAAGAGCTTTAATACTACAATGAGAGGCTATAGACGGATTGTTTCTACAGAACGTTTGTGATGGTCCATGATGGTTTCAAAATTTCTTGTAATGACATGCTATCAGAATTTTTAACTGTAATCCTTTGGACTATCATTGCTAGCCTCTAAGAAGTTCATGAATCTCTGAACAGGAATCACTGAGGCAATAAATTACAGAGAAATCACTGACCTTCATTGGTAGGGGGAGTTTCTATATCCAGACGTTCCCTCTACCAATGAAATGACAGATTTATTCTCTATCCGTATCCCCATAATAAATTACTATGGATTAAACAACCTGTATACTTTACTTTGGTGGTTCTCAACCTGTGGGTCGCAACCCCTTTGGGAGTCGAACAACCCTTTCACAGGGGTCACAGGGGTTGCCTAAGACCATCGGAAAACACATATTTCTGATGGTCTTAGGAACTGAGACACCGCTCCTCTATCCATCTCCAGGCAGATCTGCCCACATGCAGATATGCCCACATACAAGTATTAAAGGGTCACGGCATTAGGAATGTTGGGAACCACTGCTTTACTTATTGCTGTTTAAAGTAACAATAGTTCCTCACAGGAACAGAGAAGTATAATCCTATTACATTTGCATGCTTCTTAGTACTCTATTAGGTTGCGATTAGTTAGCCCTGATGACCACAGAATTTCAGAATAGGAAGGGACCTCAAAGGTCATCTAGTTAAACCCACAGCTGAACAAGTCTGCCTTCTATATCATAACCCATAAGTCTCTATTTGAAGGGTACCAGTGAGGAGGAAACCATTACCTACTAAGGTAGCCCATTCCACCTTTAGACAGCACTAATTATTTCCCTTTCATGAAGCCTAAATGTGCCTCTTTACAAGTTTCACTTTCTTCTAGTTTTGGCCCTTTGAGGCCAAGAAGAACAAGTCTATAAATAACTCAGAATAAAGTGTGCTGAGTGCAGATTCTAAGTAAACACCTTGGACCCATTCAGTTCTTAATCTGTAAATAGCTCAGTCTAATATTTCCAAATGCCAGGTATTAATTTATTCCAATATCTTGTGCACTTTTTTTCTTTGTGAAATTCACATTTTTAAAGCTTTGTTGAGTACCCAGCAGTAACACTTGAGGTATAACCATTGATTATATTTCATTTATTTTTTTATCAAGCCATCAAATCTTCTCCTGAGAGAGGATGATGGAGACATAGGGTCTTAGAGCTGAAAGGAATCTAGTCTGGCTCCCCTATTTCACAGAAAACTAAGACCCAGAAAAATAAGTGGTAGCCTTCCAGGAGAAAGACTATAATCCCCGTTGCTAGGTTTCAACATGTCAAAGTAGTACCATTTCATTATTTGCCCCTACCTTTCATTTGGTAATAAGTCATGTATTATTTTTCTAAAAAGGAGATCACATAAAGAAATATCAATGTTTTACATAAAGAAATATCAATATTTTAGGTTTAAAGATAACCTTCCCTCTTTCCAAATGGGGCAAATTGACGGACTGGTTGTAAAATGGAGAATCTTAATAAATTCAAGTCCCCAAAGAAAAAATGAGCCTCTATATACATTTCACCAATAACAAATACTAAGTAAATAGGTAAAATATTGGGAACCGGTAGTTATGAAAGAACTCGAGGGTGAGAATGTCGAATTGTTGGATAAAATGTATAATCAGGTATAACGTTTATTGTAAACAAAAAAGGTTGAATTTAGAAGGCGTGCCCTTAGGAATGGTATGATGACGTTCTGACATTTGATGACTGGAATGCCAATAGCTCCCATCAGGTGGCAGTATTATCTTGGTTATCATAGCATCTATTGGTTAGTCATTAAATGTAGGGCATTGCTTTCTATCTCCAAGGTTCCCATACAAGAATGTGTTGTGTGTTTTTCATATGAAAGTGCAATTATTTTATTAAAATAATATAAATATTGAGCTAAGCGCTAAATATGAGTGAGACAGATAGAATGGAAATTGTGATAGAATGGAAAAAGTGTTGTGCTAGAAGCTAAGAAGATTCTTAGGTTTGGAAGATTCCTGAGAAGCCATCGAGTTTCATTCTTACCCCTACAATAATCCTCTCTACAACATATCTGACAAGTGGTCATTCAGCCTTTATTTAAAAACTGCAGATGAAGGGGAACTCATTACCTCCCAGAGACAACGTGTTCTACTTTTGAATAACTTAATTGTTATTGTTTTTCATCATATCAAGCCATAAACTGATTCTCTGAAATTTCTAGCCTTTGCTAGTTCTGCTCTCTGGGGCCATGCGGAACAATTCTAATCCTTCCTTATGACAGCTGAATTGTCTCCAGTAAGTCTTTTTTTTCCCCCTCCAGGTTAAATATTCCTAATTTTTTCCATCAATTTTTATACAGCATAAGTTAAAGGTGCTTTAGTTACTCTGGTGACCCTCCTCTGAATGTTCTCCAGCTAATCAATGCTTTTCTTAAAATGTGGTAACAAGAGTATATCAATACTCCGGTTCATTGTCTACTACCAGAGCATATAGTACATGAGACTATCACTTCCCTAGCACTAGATGTTCAGTCTTTCTTACTGAAGCCTAAACTTGTACTAATTTTCTAGTCTTCCATATCACATTATTGACTCATGTGAAGCTAGAAGTCCACTAAAACTTCCAGACATTTTGCAAATGTACTGCTATCTAATCATGCATCTTGCATCTTGTACTTGATTTTTCGAACTCAAAGGTAAGACATAGTAATTATTCTCCTCAAATTTCCTTATATCAGCCTGAGTTCAAGTCCCAATTATGTCAATTCTTATCCATGTGTTCTCAAATTAGTCTCAACCTCTTTAATCCCCTTTTTCTACAGAGGGGTATGGACTGGTGTCTAAATTCAAATAGCTACAGGTCCACTAAACCATACATAAGGATCCCTATGGGCTGCATATTGCCTTATAAAACCTTATATTAACATTATCTGTGTTTTAAAAATTTTGTTAAATATTTCCTATATGTTATGTATATTTGTAGGCAATCAGGGCTAAGTGACTTGCCTAGGGTAACACAACTTGTTAGTGTCTGAGACTGGTCTATCTGACTCTAAGGCCTATGCTCTATCCACTGAGACACCTAGCTTACCCCCAATTATATTTTAATCAAGTTCTGCTAGCATGGGACCTTTGTTTCCATGTTTGACACCTTTCAACTAGATAATCTTTCTATCAAGAACTTACTATGATTCTATGATACATAATTCCCTCCATTTACAATTAACAAAAATACAAAATATTAACTTCAACAAAAGACATATTAATGTATTAGAAAATATGTATAATTTCTTGCTAACTCCATCTATAATCTTTTATTGTTATTTGGTTTGATCTAACTCTGTTTTTAACTTTACATTCATCTACAGAATTCCCAAAGATAGAAAAACATCTCTGACCTAGCCCAAGCCATGTCCTGTAAGCAACTTCAGCTTAAGTGTGAGAAAATTTTAAATCACCTTCACTACTCTATTTCATCAAAACGAGGCATTAGAAAACTCACTCCTTTGATAGCAATCTAAGAGAAGATGTTGATGGAACCCTAAGAGTTTTTAAGATATTTCCCTTTTTATCCTCTTGTACCCTTCAGTGGAGTCAATAGTGGTGTAAAGGAAAGTGTTTCAAAGGGTTGAAGTATCAACTCTGCTTCTTGCTTGCTATGTGATTTCATCCTGCTGAGCCTCAGTTTCTTCATCTGTAAAATAAGAAGCTTAGACTGGATAATCTTGAAGATGTTTATATATTCTAAATTACATAATTGTATGACTTGTTTTTCTATACTATTCTTGTGGTCGGAACAGGGAGGTCCTACAAAGCATGGAGTGGAAAAAAACATTTCTTCAACCTCCTCTCTCCTAGAACCTTACCCTTTCAAAATGAACATTGTTACCTGTTTCCTAAATTACTGGTCCAGTGCCGTTTGTAGTCTCCTAATTTTCCCATTTCTGCATTCTTAGTACTCCTTTTCATTCAGTGTAAGATGCTAGAAAATAAGGACTGAAAGTGACTATAGCTTTGTATTTCCTAAAATACCTAGTCATTCCCCACCCCCCACCCCCATCCTGTATTCCATTCGAACTGACTGACACACTGTTCCCTGAATATGGCACTCCATCCCCTTGCCTCTGTGACCTGACGTAGTGGGTCCCTATTTCTGGAACACACTCCCTCCTCACAACCGTTTTGTGGAACCTCTAGCTTCCTCCAAGGCTCTGCTGATTGACATCTCCTAAAGGTAGCTTTTTTCTGTTTCCTCCTCCTTATTAATGCTCCTTTGATCCTACTCTCAGTAAAATGTAAGCTCCTTGAGGACAGACTGTTTTTTCTATTTTTCTTTATACCCATAGGGCCTTATCACAGTGCCCATTACAGTGACCTAATAAATGATCGTTGTTTTGGATTGAATTGGTACATAATAAGATCTCAGTCAATATTTATTGAAATAATTTCTGTTGGGTATCTTGTTTACTGAAGCAGGAACACCTAATAGTAACAGGTTTGTTTTCCATTGAAGTCAAACTAAGGCTTTGCTTTCTTTTCATTTTTCTTTTCTATTAAATAATTCAACAAACATTTTAAAGTATTATGATAGGCTTGAGGGACATGCAAAGTTTGGATAAGGCATTAATGATAATAATAATAATAACTTACATTTATATTTCACTCTAAGTTTTAAAAACCTTAACTCTTCCCTGGCACTCTCCCTCCTCAGTAACTGACAAGCAACTGGACCGTATATCAAAAACATTCTACACTCATACTCAACCACCTCTCCGTCAACCAACCAAGAAGCATTTATTAAACACCTATTACATGCCAGACCTATACAAGATGTTGGAGATACAATGACAAAAAAGAAATACACCCTATTCTCAAGAAATTTACTTTCTTTTTTGCCTTTTTTTTGGAGGGCAGTTGGGGTTAAGCGACTTGCCCAAGGTCACATGGCTAATAAGTGTTAAGTGTCTGAGGCTGCATTTGAACTCAGGTCTTCCTGACTCCAGGGCCAGTGCTCTTAACTGCACCACATAGCTGTCCCAAAAGCTTACATTCTATAAGAGGAGACAATATAGACACATATAAGTATAAAACATAAAGAAGGAGGAAGGCACATCTCTGGGGCTTATTGGCCATTCTAATTATACGGTACTGTTTCATTTTATTGTTCTTTTTATTTACATTATTATTCATATACATTATCTTTCCATACATACGCATACAAACATATGTATAAAGGTTTCTTAATTCTTCTTAAATCACTTTGCATCATTCCATGCAAGTCTTCCCATGTTTTTCTAAATTTCCTATAATCATTATTTCTTATGACACTATAATATTCCATTATGGATAGATAGATGTTTTTCTATCTGTCCAATATTCACATACTACATTTTGTTTAGCTATTCCACAATTGATGAGCACTCAGTTTGCAAAAACAAGGTCTTTTGACTTTAATTCCAGGGCTTTCCCCACACCTATTATGAAAATTTGAACAAGTACACAGTCATAGTGATCTCCTCCCATTCTCTGCCTTTCCCTAGTTCTTCTCTTTAAGGCAATTTCAAAGCACAGATTACACTTAGTTAAGGAAAATGCTCAACGATTCTATTTTCTCCTTTAGAAAGTGTTACTCTAGGAGAACCTCTCATTCAAGATCAAATTGAACATTTCATTTGAAAGTTTTGAAGCTTCCAGAAGCATGTCTACAACTTGGTGATTTGAACAATCTTTATCCTGACCACACTCGTCTTATCCAAAGCCAGAACAATTGCCAGACCTTTCTTCAGGATAGAAGACACATTTCTTTTCCTTGATGATAATTCTATACTGAGGTATTTATAGAATGTTTTATATTCTCACAATCTTGTAACAAAATTTCCCTCAGTGCCATATCAGACACATTCATTGCTGTTCTGAAGGGTCTGAAAAGTCAGGGCTTTCAAAACTGGTAGAAACAAAAGGCAAAGGTTATTTCAAAAGCATGTTGACTCCAGAGTTCAGATGACTTTATTGGTTTTTGCTTTCTGTGTTGAGACAAACAATAGACTAGCTATAGTTCCCAAAGGAGGAACAAGAGAATGTTAAATTCCCCAAATAGCCACCTTGTTTCTTGGTGTCAATCAGCTTCCAAAAAAGGTAAATACTTTAAGCAAAGTAAAAAACAAATACTTTCAGCAAAGTAAAAAATTAAATAAAATAAGGTTTATTTTATCATCCTTGCAAGGATATCATATGCCCATTTCCTGTTTCTTATCCTAAACACTTAGCCTCTACAAGTCCAAATTAGCATTTGCTAAGTTTCACTACAAGTTCTGTTTTATGAATTACACTTAGCACCAATGTGAGCTGTTCCATATGTTTAGGTATACTCTGGCTAAATATAGTGATGTAATTTTTGTAGGCTATAGCAAACACTACTAGCCTGCTTAATAACTTATTAACCAACCTTTGGAAAAAGCCTTCCACTATCTGGTTCCAACCTACTTTTAGAGGCTTATTGCACATTACTTGCATTTACATATTTTACATTCCAGTCAAACTGGATGACTTGGGTTCCTATAGAGGACAATCTGTCTCTAATTGCCCAATCTTTTGCACAGTCTATCTCCTATGTTTGGAACACTTTCCATCTTCACCTTCATCTATTAAAATCCCTCACTTCTTTCAAGGTTCAGCTTAAGCACTACCATCCATAGGAAACTCTTCTTGGTCTCCTCAGTTGTTAAGGTCCTTACCACCACCTCTACCACCACCACCATGTTGTATATATTTTACATTTACTTATTTATGTATATGTAGTTTTCTCCAGCATCACACCCCTACCAAAGTGGAATGAAAAGTTCTTGAGGGCAGGGACTGTTTTGTTATTGTGTACCCTGAACAACACAGAGAGCCTGGCACATTGTGCAGTAGGCACTTAATAAATGCCTCTGGAACGAATGAACCAAAGGGTGACTTTGCAGTCTAAATAGTAACAGAGATTGTTTTATTCATAGTATTTATATCACCAGTGCCTAGCAGTATCTAGCACATAGTAGGAGCTTAATAAAAAATAGCAATACAAACTGAAACCATGATTTAATTGACACAGTAAACTCTCTTCATGAAAGTTAGCGTGTTTTCTGTGACTTATAGTCCTAGTGAGTTGCCTAAAGTACTGAAGGGTTAAATGACTTGCCTAGGGTAACATAGACAGAATGAGTCAGAGGCAAAATCCTAATCCAGGTCTTGCTGGCTTTGAAGCTGTCTCTCTACTCACTAAAATATGCTGCCTCTCAACATAAACTTAATAAATATTTATTAATTGATTGATTGATGCTATTATATTGGTTTGAATATTCTGGCTCTGAGAACCTGGAAGAGCAATTGATGGTTATTAATATTTTTTATAATTTTTTTGCTTTTTGGAGGGGGGAGGGCAGAGCAATTGGTGTTAAGTGACTTGCCCAAGGTCACACAGCTAGTAAGTGTTAAGTGTCTGAGGCCACATTTGAACTGAGGTCCTCTTGACTCTAGGGCCAGTACTCTATTCACTGCACCACTTAGCCACCCCAATGGTCATTCATTTTTAAAAATCTTTCCTGAAATCAGTCCAGCACCCTCAACATTTGCTCTTTTCTTAGATCTGGGATTTGTTCCCTAGTGTTTGTTTTATTTTTATTTTTCCTTCAAATGAAATTCTTTTAAAAAAAATGTATATACAGGTAAACACTGAAAATTTTCTTCAGTGACAGGCTCCTCTCAGGTTTATATAAGCCAGATTTAAAGAAGAAAAGTACAGCCTAGATTTGAACTAATACAATATATTAAATTCATATTTTCCATCTGGTGTTCCAAATGTTTTTTTGGCGTGGATTCTTCATTCAAGGCTATTTGCCAAAAGCCTTTACATAAATCAGTAGTTGATATGATCATAGTAATTCCCACCTGATCTCACAATGAATCAATTCTTGGCATAAGCTATGCATCAGCTTTAGTTCTAGAACACAGTCTCCCTAGAATCTAATTATACCATCCAGTTTGAGAAACAGGTTGATACTACAGCCTAACCAAAGGTCTGGTGACTCTTAATTTTAATGACTCTTTCATGTCTTTCCTGACACGTGACACTTTTGTCCTGGACTCTGTAAAACAATGATCAAATTGCATTATAGTCCCCAAGGTTTATAGTGTAAGGAGCCCGATCAGTGGTTCCTGGTAATCTTTGAAGGAGATCTGTAAATAATTCTTTTTCTGCCTGACTGAGAAAAATTCTCAGACTACCTCATTTGCCCCATGCTGCATTCTTGAAAAAGGGGAGGAGAACGTAGAAATAAATAATAGATTTAGAGGTAGAAGGGTCCTTTTAAAGTCCATCTACTTCGACCCCTCATTTTACATGTTATAGGACAGCGCTTCTTAAATTGTGGGTCAAGACTCCAATGGGGGTCACAAAAAATTTGGCAACAGTAAAAGGTTTCTGGACATGCAATGACCAAAAAGTAATTAAAAATCAAACTCGTAATGAATCCAAAGTGTTTCTGGCAAAGCTTGCCTGTATTGCATCGTGCAACTTCACTTCAGTCTTAGTTCTGAACACAAAGTGTGCCCTCAAGCCATGCAAGGCCAAGCCAGCTAATACTGCTGAAACTCAAAAAGGGGTCGGGAGTGGAAAAAGTTTAAGAAGCTCTGTTATAGGGGACTGGCCAATGGGATCTTGCTCTTTGGAAGACTCAAAGTAACCTCTACTTGCTGGCTCCTCACCTGACTCTGCTGTGAACTCCAGTTATACTGCTTCCCATGATTCTTCCCAGGTTTTTAAAACTCCTGAGACTGTGACCTGGCCCATTCCATCTCCATTACCTATTCACCTAAGATTAGCAAAGAAGAAACAGATGAGAAAAAGTGGAAACAACAGGACCATGCATCCAGGGCCATGTGGTAGCCTGGGTAGGGAGTTATGGTAACCTGCAGATTATCTGTCTCCCCACAAAGATGCTTTTAGCAATTTCCCTTCCTTCTCACTTGAGAGCTACCAGGGAAAAAGTAAGTTTTCCTCTGTGACTTTTATATGTATACTTATTTCCATCTCAGCAACCAAATAAACAGTTGTCTATTAGATTGAGGAAGCTGAGGCCCAGAGAAATTATGCAATTTACCCGAAGTCACACAGGTAATGAGTTACAGGGGCAGGATGGGAGCACGAGTCCTCTGATTCCGTACCCAGTGTTTTTTCCATTATACCACATATCACAGTCACTTTTAAGTATTAAGTTTCTCAAGACCTCTTCTTTGGTCTCAAAGAAAAGCAGTTAAGAAAAACAAGCAACAGAGTGAATTGCATCTAACAGTGCAGACAACACTCAGCCCTTACAGTCTCCCAACTCTTTTCTTTTTATTTCTTTTACAAGAGATAACTTTAATTTATTAATGTAGTAACAAGTATAGCAAAGCTTGCTTACTCAATATGCCTTGAGAAATATTATAAATAAGCAGCTTTAAATACTGAAGAAATAAATGCCATCCATAGAGTCAAGCCTTATTGTGATAGATTCACATAGTTTTAAAAAATTCATATAACCTTAAAAATGCAAAACTAAGTTTTCAACATCACAAAACTCATTTAACCATAAATTAAATAAGTGTTGCCCCTGCCCCTGCCTCCCTAAAAAATTAGTACCAGTCACAACTAAACTTAAGAGAAAGGCTTATTACAATTGCACACATTTATTCAGTAAAGAGAAAGCCCAAATATAGAGATGGTATTCATTTCATGGGATGTGGATAAGGAAGGAGAAAACAATTTCTGCTTGCCAGACAAATTTGTCAAATTCTATCTCTCTAGGCATTTCTTAAACCTACAATTGCCTTTCCTGAAAACACCATTTCCTTTCAAATCCATTTACTAATTACATCTAAAAGAAACCAAGCCAATTCAATTCATTATATATTTGAATGAATAGTCATTCTTTCTGGGAGAGAATTCATGTGAGGTCCAAAATGTTGCTGTTTGGTAAGAAACAACTTCTTTATCCATAAATGGGGTCTTTTTCAATGTACAGGCATACCTCATTTGATTGTTCCTTGAAGATATTCTGTTTTTTTTACAAATTGATGGTTTGTGATAACCCTACATAGAACAAATCTGTTGGTGCCATTTTTCCAACAGCATGTGCTAACATCGTGTCTCTGTGTCACATTTTGGTACTATCACACTATTTCAATTTTTTTCATTATTATTATATCTGTTATGGTGATCTGTGGTCAGTGATCTTTGATGTTACTTTTATAATTGTTTGTGGCACCAGGAATTCACACACATAAAAAATAGCAAATTTAATATTGCGTGTGCTTGACTGCTCCACCGGTCAGAGTTTTCCCATCTCTCTCCCTCTTCCTGAGCCTCCCTTCCTATTCCTGAGTCACTGTAATACTGAAATTAGACCAGTTAATAACCCTACAATGGCCTCTAAGTGTTTGAGTGAAAGGAAGAGTCAATCGATACGGCAAACTTCATTGTCTATTTTAAGAAATTGCCACAGCCATCTCAGCCTTCAGCAACCACCACCCTGATCACTCAGCAGCCATCAGCATCAAGGCAAGACCCTGCACCAGCAAGAAGATTACAACTCTCTAAAGGCTCAGATGATGGTTAGCATTTTTAGCAATACATTATTTTTTAGTTAAGACATGTACAGTTTTTTTTCGGAATAATCCTATGGTACAATTAAGAGATTACAGCATGATATTAACATAACTTTTCTGTGTACTGGGAAACAAATTCGAGTGACTTTATTGCAATATTTGCTTTTTTTGAGGTGATTTGTAATCAAACCTCCAAGATGTGCCTATTTGAAGCAGATCAAAGTATATATGTTACCACATATTCAATAGTCATATAAAGTAGATATACTACACATCTTGTTTTAGAACTTGCAATGCTGTTCATAAGGTTAGGACACTGGATTTGCAATTGTAGTGACCTATAACATTCATTCAAATTTATACTACTTTTCACACTGAACCTTGTGAAAAATGCAGAAATAGGAGCAGAATACACCCAGGTTCAAAGAATACTTGTGACTTTAAAAACACATTAATTAAAAATTAATCATGGATATTGCTGTTACAATTTTCTGTGGTTGAAAAAAATGGCTTCTGATAAACCTCTAAAGCAATTTTTTTTCTTTTTTGACTGACCTGGTCCCTTCTTCCTTAGCTCCTGAAAAGTTCCTTTTCAGCCTTCTAATTTTATTTGCATTTTCCTGACAAACTCTTTAAAAAATCTATTATTGATGAAATGTGGACATACTGAGAATCTTCAGTGTTAAAATTATCTGTGTTAAAATCATCTTTAGGTTGTATAGGAAAATGTTATGGACAGCAAATTGCAGATAAATTGTTTAAAATACAGCTTTTGTTTCCAATTTCTTGTATTTGAGTAGCTGATAAACACCATCTTGATCAACTCTTCCTGGTTGCTGGGGCGAGTGATTGAGATCACTGGGCAGAGGGGTTCAGATCCCTTCTACCCAAACCATTCTTCATAGCAGTTGAGGGATGGGCTGATGAGGGAGGCTGACTCTCAGACAGGAAGGACAGAAAGATTATAGTCACTGCTCCTGAAGGACTGGGGTGGTGGTGGTGGTGACTGCAAGTGTCACTGAACCAGCTGCTGCAGCAGCTGATTGCGAGGTATGGGGGAGATGTGCGTAAGAAGGACAAAACCCAGGGGAGACCCAAGCATGGAACATTGCCCAGCCCCAAACCTGCTACTTCCAACTTCTCCTCGGGTGTTCCTCACCCCTTTGCTTAGGTATTTATTCTCTGAAAATCCTAATTGGTTTTCAGTTACTTAGCTCAGCTTCCCTTTTGTGATCTTTTAATAGTCATTGTGTTCTGCTGGCTCAACTTACTGTCTTCTGCATCAATTCATGGGAAATCTCCCTCTGTTTATTGGAATTCCTCTTGCTCTTTATTTCTTGCTTCCATGCTGTATTCTATTCAATGGACCAGCATTTTTTTTTTTCATTTCAGAGTCAGGATTTGAATGTAGGTCCTTTGTCTCTAATACAGGATGCTTTCTACATATTTCTACATATTTTTTTTTCCCTAATTTTCTTTTTTAGCTAAAGAGATTTTACCAGTTTAAATAAGAAGCTCCTTAAGCTTCCTTTTTTGTCTCTTTATCCCCAGTGACTAGCACAATGCCTTGCATATTGTAGATATTTTATAATAATAATAATAATGTTTGACATTTATATAACATTACCAGCATATATAGTCCATTCAAATTTTCCCTTAGCCATAAATAACACTGAGGTTTTATATTCTATAGGTTAACCTCCCCAAGGCTCTTAGACTAAATTTAAGGGGTCTCTCACTTTCTCCCCAAACATAAATTCAAATGGTGATAACCTAAGATCCCCAGAGGACTTCTCTATATGCAAATAATAACTGTAATAATTTACAATCCCAATCATTAGAACAATCCATTATATAAGCTCTTTTCCTTCCTTTCTAAGTTGCATTAAATCATCCTACTAACCCATTTCCTTGTGTGTTGAAAAGTAGTATCACAGATATATTTATTCTTACTCTGTTTCCACAGGAAATACAATATCTCTGAAAGGAAATTTGTATAGTTACCTATCAGGATAATTGTAGAAAATTCAAGATAGAAAAATACAGTCACTATCAGTCACTTCTGGTACATCCATTCCACAGTCCAACAAATATTTATTATGTACTTGCTTAGGGCAGAATGCAGTGCTAAGGACTAGGGGAACACAGGTTTTAGATGAGGACTGATCTCTACCCTTGTGGAATTTATAGTCCTCCCTGTTGGGAGGATTATTTGGTTGAAATCTAGCCATGAGGATTCAGAAGCAGAACAGAAAGCTCAGGGATCTTCTGGGATAGGCAAACCAATCTAGAGGAAGTAGCAAGACACCCTGAGTGAAACACATGAAGTCTATACCAAGAGGCAGGCAGGTGGTGCAGTGGATAAAGAGACAGATCTGGAGTCAGGAAGACTTGAATTCAAATCCAGTTGCATTTACTAGCTGTGTGACCTCAGGCTAGTCATTTAACCTGTTTTCTCAGTTTCCTTATCTATAAAATGGGATGATAGTAATACCTCCCTTCCAGGGCTGTTTCGAGAATCAAATGAAATAACTTTAAAATACTTGGCACAGAGCCTGGCACATAGTAAGTCACACACACACACACACACACACATTATTATTGTTACTTTTGAGTTGAATCACCAAAACCACCATAATTCGCCATCTCCGTTCAGATTCTGCTGAAAATAGCTCTGGAACCCAAGACATCAGGGAATAGCAGTGCCCCACAGGATGCCTACCTGTTTTGAGTCATCGTTGAGAGCAGCAATCACTGTAAAAAAGGGGCCTACTTTCCTCACCACCACTAATACCAATCAATGACCCACTGCCAATCTCAAGAGCTCTGGGAAAGACAGGGCCCTCCCAGTTCATTGGTCCCACTTCAGCTGATTCCCCCTAAACCATCATCCCTTGAAGCAATCCCTGTGGAAACAAATCATGTCATTTGCTTCTTCAGTTGCTGAAGTCCCTACCTCCTCAAAAACCACAGCTGCTAAAGACCTACAAAAGAAAATTCTTTTTTTCAGGGTCCTTGACACTATCAAATGGTTCAACATAAAAAATGGATGTAATTTTGTCAGTAGAAGTGACATTAAAAAAAATGCGCACCATCATAAGGACCGTGGGACCTTTCCATCTGACTTACTCCTGAAACCCCATATAGGTGCTGTCTCTTCCCTTAGAACGTGATTTCTCCCAGTAGGGATTGTCTTTGCTTTTCCGTTTGTGTTCTCTGTGCACAGCATAGTGTCTTGTATGTACTAAGCACTTAATGTTTTTCCGTATTCATTCATTCCTTCATTTATTCATTCTTCTCTTCTTTTTTTTTGTAATGACTCCAGTAGTTCATAACAAGGTCATTTCTGTCCTAGGAGGGCTCATGGAGACTGGGACTGATTAGGGCTGCCTCATAAATTCTAAGTTAGGGCTACCTTGCAGTGAAGCATTGTTCTCTCTCTATTGCCTGTCAAATTCCCCAAGGTCTTGGGCTAAGTTTTGGTTTTTTCCCATTTTCCATTATAAGCGCATCCTACAACTTCACTCTGACTCACATATGAATCCAAGGAGGTTCTTTTTTTTTTTTTAAATTTTATTTTAGTTTGCATCATTCATTTCCACAAGATTTTGAGTTACATATTTTCTCCCCCTTTCCCCCAGCCTCCGCCCCAAAACAGCCATCCCAGTGTGTCGCCCCTCCCGCAGTCTATTCTCTCCTATGTCACTTTTCAGTAGGGCAGGATGGATCTCCCAACCACAGTGCCTGTGTATCTCAAGTTCCAGTTCGATGTAGTCAATAATAATAATAATAATAATAATTGCATATATATATACACATTCTTAACATTTGATTATGGAACTCCAGATTCCAGATTCTTTCTCCTCCTCCCTCGCCACCCACCCCCACTGGAAGGACAAGCAATCAAATACAGGCTGAACATGTGAAATTACGCAGAACCTCTCCATAGTGAGCACACTGTGGGAATCTGATTAAATGT
The DNA here is from genome assembly GCA_028646515.1 of Pseudochirops corinnae. NCBI lineage: Eukaryota > Metazoa > Chordata > Mammalia > Diprotodontia > Pseudocheiridae > Pseudochirops > Pseudochirops corinnae. Next base: position 63 of record JAQQSV010003894.1, on the reverse strand, counting down.
CCCCTCTTCCTATCCTGCCCCCCCCATCCACTCTCCACCCTGTCCCTATCCCTCTACAGAAAT
>JAQQSV010003893.1:0-14970 GCA_028646515.1 Pseudochirops corinnae | reverse complement strand
GGGGGGGAAGGGAGGGGAGAAAATCTGAAACTCAAGTGATTGTGGAACTGAATCTTGTAAATTAAAAGTAAATGAGTAAATAAAAAAAAAAACAAAAACAAAAAAAAAATCTAAGAGGTGTGTAAAGGCCAATTCATTACTTGTGGGCAGAAAATTTTTCTCTGCAAAATAGAAACAGGGGCAAATATGGCTGAAAAATAAGAAATGGAGGGGCACACGTTATCTGAGACTTTCCAAGTTCCCTGTTGGATAATTTCTTTTAGAAGTGATTTCATCTTTTTTTTATAAAATCAGGGGCTCTAATAAATGACGTTTTATCATAGCTTAAAGAATAATCAGGAACAATTCTAAGTACCATTAGAAGTACCAATAGAAGACTGTGATGTACAAAAGTTACAGAGATAACTTTTACTGCTCTTTTATGTAAATATATGCTTAGTTTTAAGAAAATTGTTTCTATGACAACCCCTGCTATTTCAAATCAAACAGCCATTAATTAGCTCACAATCTGGTAAGCTTTGCCTAGATCAAAAATACGCTAAGATGATACAGAATTTCATATTTCCAACCCCTTTTATCATGAGAAAATGGTTTAGAAAAACTATCCCCATTCAGCCCCTAGTACTTCTTTATCAGAGATAATAAAAGTGTTTAAATACTGGATTTAACTTCTATAAAGAGCCCAGGTGTGAGGAACAGACTTCTTCCCACCCAAAAGGAAAAGGAAAAGCTTTAAACTTGTGCTAGACAGATCTGGGCAGTTAACTCAGGACTATAACTACCAAATTACTAAGAAAGGAGGATAGTATAAACCTGCATTAATGACAATTTTTTTAAAGTTTATTTGAACTTGAGGTTGGTTTATTCCCACCAATTTATTTATACCCAGGTGGTTGGGTTAGTCTAACCACAAAAAAGCCGTTATCAGTTAAAATTACATCTGGAATGGCAGTAATTTCACACTTAAATACCCTGGACTGCCTGTCTGTACTATAATTTCAGCTAAAATACTGACCGTTCAACTTAAAAACAAAAGGCCTCAAATTACAGTTGATATTGCCAATCTAAACAAACAGAGGTTTAAAAAAATTCAAGTAAAGTTCATTGGAAATAGTTTGATAGGTACCTAATGAGAATGCACAAGAAACAGAATGAGGTTTGAAATCCTACCTGGATTTAGCTACTAACCCACTATGACATTAGGCATAAAAAAAATGTCTTGAATAGGAAGCAAGCCAGAGAAGCAGCTTGGAAAGCTACAGGTTGGTCTTCATAGTTAAGAAGAAAAGAACACTGTACCTAATAGAAAACTACAGGATGCAACTCAATCCTTTTTCTGATCTAGGTATATGGAAAAAACAAATATAGAAAAATAATCTCTCACCCCTCACTCCTTTCCCAATAGGATACCATGTGGTGACTGAGTTCTCTACTTTTGCTTTAAGATGGCTTAAATATTTCATAAATTTACAAAACATAAAAGCTACTAAATAAATGCCATTCCTCTCTTGGCCTTTTGAACTATGGTGAATTTTACTTGCTTGCTAATTCTTTGACAGTCTCATGACCACTGCTGGTCTTTCACCAGGACAGTTGCAGCTCCAGCCCTCCATTCATTACTTAAGGATCATTTCAGGCCAGGGAGAGTAAATTATTTTTGACATCATTTGTAAGAGACTTTGGGGCCCAGAATTACAGTAGTCGTATGGCATTTCTTCACCCTTCACACCAACTACCAAAATATTCTTCCTAATGCTTAGTCTGAGCAGCCCTTTATCCCTACTCAAAAAACCTCAATGTCTGCATGAAGTACAAGTTATTCAGCCTAGAATTTAAGGCCCCTCATTTTCTGGTAAAAAACCATCCATGAGAATTGCCATAAGCATCTGTCCAGGAGGCCTAGGATATATTTCTCTTTCTCTGCCTTTCAAGGAAAGAAGCTCAGCCTCACCTTTCTATCTTTCTCACCTTCTTGTCCCCAAGTGAAAGTGGTTTCTCCCTCCTTAAAAAGTTCCAAGGCAGAACTTTTTTGTGTTATGGTCCCCCGTGAGTCTTCTTGGAAAAATGTTTTTAAATATATAAAATAAATTGTGTTTCAAAGAAAGTCAAGTGCATTGAAATATGGTTATAAAAACATTTTTAACAAGCAAATTCATGAACCCCTGGTTAAGAACAATCCTGTCCTACAGTATTTTGTCCAGAACTCTGCAATGCCCCAACCCACCCAACCTAGCACTACATTTATATGCAAATAATACAGCATTCCTTTGCCAGCAGGAGCAATCAACATTTATTAAGCATCTTAGTAGGCACTGTGGACTACCCTCAAGGAGTTTACATTCTAGAAAATTTTACCCACTTCTGGAATGTAAACACATGGAGGGCAGATACAAGTGTCCCTTTTCATCTATGAATCCCTCAGCACCTGGTGGTACAGAGCAGAGGAGATACTTTAAAAAATGTCTGTTTTGTCGAATTAACTCCTTCCAAGTTTGCACGTATTCAATGGAGCAAGAAAGCATGTTAAGTAAGGAAGTTGGAAACCCACTGTCCCCCGGGTATGAGGGGCAAGGCCTGAAATTGTTAGGAGAAATGTATTCAAATGCAGCATTTCTACACTTAGTAGCTGTGACAGCAGGAAAATCACAATCTGAGTCTTAGTTGGCTTACAGGTAATATACACATAACAGGCAGTCAGCAAATGCTAGCTGAGAGATTGTAGTGCCGAGCGGCTTTGCTGTGAAAAACAAATGGGACAAAATACAACCCGAAAAAAGGTTTTTTGGGGAGAGGAGAAAGAGCAGGGGAGGAAGGAAGAAGAGAGGAGGAAGGGAAGGGGAAGAGATAGAGGTGAAGCAGAGGAGGAGAAGGGGGAAGAAAGGAGGTGAGGCGGGGGAGTGGGTGGAGTAGGGGAAAGCTAAGAGAGGGATCGCGGGGAGGGAGAGGAGAGAATGGGGAGAGAGGAAGAGGAGGGAGAGTAAGAAGTCGAGCAGGGGAAGCAGGAGAGGAAAGGGAGGAGGGCGGGCAAGGGATCGGGAAGGAGGAAGAGAAGGCAAACTAGGGAGGGCAGAGAAAAAGAAGTGGGAGATGAAGAGGGGAAGAAGGAGGGAGAGCGAATGAAGCAGGGGATGGTGGAAGAGAAGGGGAGAAGGAAATGGAAGGAGAGGGGAGGAGGTGGCGCAGGGGACGCAGGAAGAGGAAGGAAAGAAAAGGAAGTGAAAGGAGAGAAGGGGGGAAGCTGGAGTGGAGGGGGAACGGAGAGCAGGCGGAGGAGAAAAAGGGAAGCGAGGAGGACTAAGAGGAAGGGGAGGAGCTAAAGGAGGGGGCGCAGCAGCCGCCCCAGGAGGAGCAGCAGGCTTGGGGGAGGCAGAGCCGGGGCCCTCCCGGGCTGAGCAGCGGGGAGTGGGGACTGCCCATGTGGCCCCGCTGTCCCCCGCGGGCGCTTACCATGGCGGGGAAGGGGGCAGGGGCGCTGCCCAGAGGGAGAAGCGGCGGCCAGAGGCGGAGCGGGAGCGAGTGGCGTAGGCGCGGGTTTGATTTTGGCGCCGGCGCCGTCCCCACCCCCGCAGCGGAGCCGCTCCAGGACAGGGGGGGGAGCCCCAGGACCGGGAGAAGCAGCGACCCCTAGTGGCCCCCGGGGAGAGCAGGGCTGAGGAGCGCCCCGCTCCCAGCCCCTGAGCTAGCTTCCAAAGGGGATCGAATGACTACAGAGCGCTTTAACGCGAATTGATCCCCGACCCCTGAGCTATAGCTTTAAGGGAATTTCAGCCTACAGCCAAATTTGTGGGAGCCCATTTTGGAAGCTGGGGATGGGAACTTACGTGACTTCATAATTTTGATGAAGTGAGGCGCTGATCAGTATCCCATCCAACAGATCCAGTCTGAAGTCACGGCGCCATTAACTGTCAACATCTAGAAAAAGATTTGGTCGAAGGAGACAAAGAGTAATATAAATTCACATTCTTTATTCATTATTCCCTTAAGACTGACGAACAGGGGAATCATAAGACTTTTTATACATTTTTAGAACCATCCCTGTTCAGGATGCACGTGTCACAAAACTTTATGACTTCTATTTGTAACCCTCAGTATGTGAAAAAGAGTTCCTTGGTTGTAAAAGCAAATTGACAACGACCAGAGCAGGATCTATTTACATTTTACGGTCCCAGGATATCTGTTTTGCTCTCTTGTGGAGTAAACCCCAAGATAAAGGGAATGTCACTTCTGGTCTTTGAAGTTGCTAACAGAGGGAAAGGCATTTTTAAATCAATCAGAGCAGTTTGTTTGATTAAATCAGACTTTAGCTAAAATATGATATTAAATGATTATCAGTATATTAGGAGACTGGAGTCTAGTCTTTCTGTCTAGTGTGTCTTCTCTTGTAAGTTGAAATATGTTCCTTTGAAGCAGCGGTTCTCAACCTGTGGGTTATGTTCAATTTGTAATAATGAAAAAACATCCTGCCTATCAGATATTTACATTACAATTCATAACAGCAAAATTACAGTTATGAAGTAGCAATGAAAATAATTTTATGGTTGGGGGTCACCACAATATGAGGAACTGTATTAGAAAGGTTGAGAACCACTACAAGGAAGGTGTTGAGTCCTAGCTTTTCTCTGAGCTTTATGAAACTCTCATGGCGCCTGACTCTGAAAGGAAAAAACCTACCCCTTCTAGTCACTCCCTGCTCAGTGTAGGATTCCCTTCTGTCAGATGAAGTCTCTGTAAAGTGCTTAGCACAGAGGCTGGCATGTAGTAGGCTTGTCCCCTGCCCCCTTTGCTAAAACACTTATAGATCTCCTTTCTTTCTGGATCCTCCTCTCTTCCCCCTCTTTTCTCTTTCCTATCTTTGTCTGATTCCTCTAATCTCAGATACTCATATGTATCTGTGATCTCAACATTCCCTCCAACAATGCACATATCACAACCCATCCATACCTGCCCAAAAGTATGCCAGAAAAGGCCACCCAGTGCGGAAACAGCCAGGCCATGTTCTTCCTGTCACTCTTCCTTCATGATGTCCTTTTCTTGTTATTCTTCAGCATCCTACATGGTTATATGATATAGGCTGCTCATATGTGACACAAAACTCACCTTTAATCTCTACTGTATTTAGTTTTAGGAGGCAGTGGTGTTCCATGTCTCATTGTCATATAGCAACACTGGGAAGATAGTGTTAAAAGATGAACCTTCGCATCCACCCACACTGTATAGGGGCCTCACACCTCTCACATGGACCGATAGACATCTGCTTGCTCTCTGGGTTGTGATCACTTCAGCCTGCTCACGCTGACAGGTCTGTGTTCCCATACAGATCACCACACTGTTGCATTCAAATTCTCTCAAGGTTCTAGGGGCAATTCTATTGAGTGGGAATATACTCCCTCTACTCACAACTCCAGGTCTTGAGCACTCATTGACATATTTCAATTTACATAAACCAGCCAGTCACAATTATGACACTTTGAGATTTTAAGCACAATCATTTACTTAATAAGGCAAAAGAAATCATAACAAAGACAAAAGAAATAATAAATACATATTAACAGAAATGTATAAATAATAAATTACAATCCACACATAAGCCTGGGTCATACTTTCCCATGAATGCAATCTGTTTCTTGTAGGGGAGAATGAACATACACTTATGAAAACCTGATAGGGAAGCACATGAAGGAAACCCATGTGCTCAGGGTAATTCACAACTCAGGACTGCAGACTTTGATGTCATTGGCCAGTTCAGGAATATCTGCACTACATGAAACCACCTCTTTGCTAACTGCTTGTCTGTTAGTCTTCACTGCTCTCCAGCTGGACAAATCCTCTTCTATTCTCAGCTCAAATGTAACTTTGATATGTTCCTTCAACTTAAAATCGCCCTTTAAATGGCATCGAGGAAGCGTTACCTTATAATGTAAATAGCAGTTCCCTTTAAGCCAGAAAACAGCAAAGCTCCTCAGTATACAAACCAAGCCAGTCAGCTTTCCACTAACTACCATGCTGTCTTGTCGGATCAGAATAGAGCTTGTGGCAAATAAATTAGATTGACTGAGCCAAGCAAAATTGAGTCTAACCTGATTTTCTGATACAGCAAAGAACAGTAACACCTGTTATTCCCCTTTGTCTTTCCTCCTCGGAACAGAATGGGGCAGAAGAGGGCAACATCCACTTCTGAGAAGCTTCACCTTTGAGCTTTAGGTTGGATTAGGATTCATGGGCAGTAACTGGAGCCTTGACCTTTAGTCAACCAATCAGGAACTAACAGCCAAAACCAACTCCTTTTGCTCTTAGTGTCTTCAGACGGCTCCAACAAACTGCTTTTGACTCCCTGAAGTTTCTTTTTTATTTTATTTTCTAACTCCTTTTCCCCTCAGATTCTCTCCCTTTCAACAGCCCCTCTTCCATTCACTGAGAAAGCAAACACTATGATGCCCATTCTATATAGGAAGTAATGCAAAACATATTTGTGAATTGGGAATGTTGCAAAAAAAAAAAAAAACCAAGAAAAACAAAGTTTAAAAAAACTCCAATCTCTGTTTAGAGTTCATCAGGTCTCTCTGGAGGTAGATAGCACTTTTTATCACAAGTCCTTTGGAACTGCTGTGAATCTTTGTGTGGATTGGAGTAGCTAAGTCTTACACAGCTAATTATCATTGCCATATTGCTGTTACCCTGTACAATGTTCTCTTAGTTCCCCCTGCTGTTTTTCCTCTTTCCTTTTCTCTCAGGTTATAAAGTCTTCAGGGTCAGCTTCCTTTCCTCATCTCTTTTATTTCTTATACCTATAAATGTCTTAAATCACAACCTCAAATCAAATCTCAGTGACTCACCTTTCACTTAAAAGGTAACAACTCTTCTAATTTCCCCAAAGATATTAATAGTCCTTTTAAAACTATACCTGTAAGAGAAATGATTATTAATAACCAATGATTTGGGGAGATTCAGATTTTCCCCTTTTTCTTTTATCTTCATTTTAAGACCTCAGTCTCTGAACCATGCAATCATTGTGTTCTGCTCTGGTTTGGGGGGGGGATAAATTTTTTGAATAGATTGCTTAAGACTGGAGTTAACTTAAGAAGTAAGTGGCACTATCAGAGTTCAGGTCCAGCCCCTCTAATATTCATTCTTTCATTAATTGTTAAACAATCAGTGTTGACTGCCATCCTTGGGAACACTCCTCTTCCAAAAGGATGTATGAGTCATGAACCCACCACCATGTTTGTCTTTGGTCTAAAAGATGGCCAAATGGCCATCCTTTTATTAAGATGCTGGTGTTGTTAATAAAATGATTAAATTATCCAGAAATTATGTCTCCTGAATATTTTTGAGTGCCACACCTGTCTCCACATACATACATGATTTCTCATTTCTTTAGTTTTATCCTCTTTAGTTATAAAACAATTGAAGGACTATAACTCTCTGTATCTCTAAAGTTCTCAACAAACCAAATGCTTGCCATGTTTTATTTGTAGCATCCCCTCTGGTGTACCTCCCCAGGGAATAGCTAATACCCTTAGGTTTAAAGGTATAGTTTGTGGGCATCCACTCTTAAAACTATAATTTACAAGCCCCCATCAGTGAGTTTATCTTTAATAGAAATCAGTATTTACAATATGCTCAAAGCAAAGGAATTTACTAAAATGGCACAGTGAAGAGAGCAACTTCAAAATATTCCCCCAATAAACCTTCGGTATATTCTCCCACAAATACTACCAGTGTCAGTGGGAAGAAGAAACTTACAATACACTGCTGGTGATGCTCACAGGTGTGTGTGGGGGGGGTAACTCATAATTTAAGTTCTGCAGGTCCCTGATGTTCTTTTGCACTGTATGTGGGTGCAACATCTCTTATTCAGGTCACTAAACTGGTTTCCATAAGCCTACTCCTTTGTGCAGCCCAACTATTGACAACCAGGGCTAATTCTTTCTTAAATCCATAGTTGGCTCTCTTCTTTGCTGCAGTTGCTGCAGAGGTCTTGGTCCTTGAAGCAGCTTCTTTGCTTTACTTTGGCCAACTCTGTTAGAAGCATTATCTCTTGCTGAGCTAAAGCTCTGGTACAAGATGCCATGGCTAATGGAGGGGAAAGGAGAGAGAAATCTCTAGTGAAAAGCGATTCTTCCAGTGGCTGTGTCCTTGGTGGTTTGCTCCTGCCTGGACTGAAGATTAAACTAGGAAGCTTGTTTTATTCAAGATGACCATGGACTTATTGAAACTTCAGGTAACCACAATGGTTGTTGGTCCTTTCAATTCAACCTAGGAACTTTCTCATACTTCATGAAGTATTAATTTAATACCTCCATTATATATTTCTTAATTCCCAGTGATATACACTGTATACACTGGGCTCAGGGATTGTTCAAGGACCATTTCCCTATTTCTCTACCTAACCCAAAATGACAAGGGAACAAAAAAAGCACAGCTACTTTCTTGGTAAATATTTGTGAGACGATCTTCGACTAGGACAAAGTAGGATAACCACTTACCCATCGGAATGACTTTCATTAAGCCAGTTCCAGTCTTTGGTCCTGTTTCCTCCTCTGTAATATTCGAGTTTTGAAAGCCCTTCATAACATGGCCCCTTCCTACCATACAACTTACTCCCCTCTATGTATTCTGCAGTCTAGTGATTCTGGTTTTCTTGCCATTCTCCAGACAATAAATGTTATCTCTCAGCTCTGGGCATCTTCATTGACTGTGTACCATGCTTAGAATTCTTTCTTTCCTCATTCCTTCCTCTTGTCCTACTTGGCTCCCTTCAAGTTTCAGTTCAAATTTCACCTTCTGCAAGATGGATTATTTTCCAGTTCTTAATGTTAGTGCCTTCTCTCATAGTACCTTCCATATGTCCTCTATGTATCTTGTTTGTACACAGTTGTTTCAATATTTTCTTTCCCTTTCTCCTCGCCTCCAATTAGATTGGAATTAGATTAGAATCCAATTAGATTCCTTAAAGGTAGGGACGTTCCCCTACTTTCTCTGAATCTTTAGAGCTTCACATAATGCCTGCCACATCTAACTTCTTAATAAATGCTTCTTGAGTTGAATTCAATAAACTGTTTCTTCTAACTTCAAATGTATGATCTTAGGAAACAGTAACAATAATTGTTTATGAGAAACACAATCTTAATTATGAAACATTTTAAAGTTTGCAAAGTATTTTACTTATGTTATCTAAGAGTTTGAGCCTCACAACAACCCTGAAAAAGTAGTTATACAGGTGCGATTATTTCCATTTTACAAGTTGAGGAGCCTGAGGTTTACAGATAAATGAATTTGCCCTGGATCACATAGCTGTTGTCAGTAGTGGGAATCAGATGCAGTTTTTCCCACCCTCAAGTTTAGCTCACTATGTACTATCCAACACTTCCCTGATATGAAAAGAGACCCAAGAAGTAAGGCTCTAGTAAAGTACTGTAGCCTCATAATGGGATAGAGGTGATGCTGGATCCTAGAAAGTCATTGTGTGTCAGTATGAGCTCTGACAGGTGGGAGGGCACCAAGGAAGGGAGAAGGTCTTCAAGTCCTTCCTTCCTGCACGTATGTTTTCTGACAACCAACCCTAGTTAAATTTAGAAAGGCTTTTTATTAGGGCTGTCTGCAAGATGAGGAATTTTTTGTAGCCATGAAGCTCATAAAAAGCAAGTAGGGGCTACCAGATAGGTGGAAGGCACTAATGAAATTATAGAGCTTTGAAGTGTGAGGTTGAAGTTTGCACCTGGAAGCAAAGGTATTGGTGTGTCTGCTATGATGCAATTTATTGCTTGACGTGATTGGTGACATAAGTCATTTATTCACTAATTCATTCTATAAATGACAATATATTTATTGTCTACAAAGGGGCAGCTAGGAGATGCAGTGGATAGATTGACGACCCTAGAGTCATGAAGGCCTGAGTTAAAATCTGGCCTCAGACATTTACTAGCTGTATGACCCTGGGCAAGTCACTTAACCCTATTTGCCTCAGTTTCCTTATCTGTAAAATGAGCTGGAGAAGGACATGGCAAACCATTCCAGTATCTTTGCCAAAAAAACCTCAGATAGAGTCATAAAGAATAAAACAATTGAACATTGTTTATAAAACAAAACAATCTATGAACACGCATTTTTAATCAAGTATGATGAAATTTAGAAAATATGAACTCTATTGTGGAACAAGGTTGATCTTTGCATAATCCTAGAGCATTGTATTTGTATTCTGAAGACCAGGGTATGAATCTCAGCTCTTGCTACTTACTTTAGGCAGGTCCCTTGGCCTATCTGGGTCTCAATTTCCTTCTTGATCATATGGAAAACTACCCTGAGGCCTAAGTGTTGCTAGAGTTTGGGATTAGTGTCTTTAAAGCTGAGGGGTGCCCTGCATCACCAAAAGGACAGAGTCTGGTGAGCAGATCTTTCTAAGCAAGTAACTGTGCCGTCATTCTTCCCTTTGTGTCAAATATTACAAAACTCTAACAAAACTGCAGCCCTTTTGTCTTTTGGTTGGCTGTTTTTCTTCATTCGAGGTTATTATGAACTTATAAATATTATTTATAAATTACTTCAAGCAGAGCCCTGGCCTGACAGGGAGAAGCACCTGTTTCTCTCCCCAAAATTGTTCCTAACTTGAATAAAAATGGCTCTGACAAAACATAGGGTGAAGCTTATTTCTTTCAGTTAAAAAATTTCTTTCATTTCTGGGGTCCCCTTGGGCTCTAAATCCTTTGATCTAGTCTTTGAAAAAGAAAACTATTTGTACTCTAAAAGGTCCTCCCTTGAGAAGGGGTAGGTTTCATTTCTATATAATGTATACTGTTGCCTTGCATCCTATATACCCACAGGTCAGTAGTCTCTGATGGCAAACATCCAGACTTACTGGGTAAAACTACCAAATCTGGCCACGATGTTGAACCACAATGTTGGGAAATCTACTGTACTATATAACTTTTTTCTAGGTGTGGATTTCCTTGAAAATGTAGAGTTTCACCGAAGTTTGGCAGTGATTTGGCAGAAGTCCTGAATTTGTGTTTTCCCTCAATTCCATACAAAGCAGTTGAGAATCGGGAGTCTCAGAGAGAACCAGCAATTTTTGTACTTGAAACTAGTGGCAAGAAATAAACCCTCGGTTTAGCAGAGAGGTAGGAGGAAACTTCAGAACATTGCAAAAACTGCTTCGTGGCAGGACAGAGGGTGGGAGAAACGGGGTCGTCTGGGTGGGGAAGTAATTCACCTAGGGAGAATGATATTTGGAAGCCATTTGTTAACTTCTTATTTTAACTAATTAGTATTGCTAAGTTCAGTTGTTTGTGCTGCTGCTGAAGTACTGAAAATGCTCATTGTCCCTCTAAATTTTGGCACCCTAGAGACAAATTTTCAGTTGTCCTGCCCCAGTTATATCTCAAAGGGTACCTCATTGGGCCTTAGTTTTCTCATCTATAAACTGATTGGTCTATATGTCTCTCCCAATTTCCTTCCTTTTAGCTTTACAAGTCTGTGATGTTTGTTTGCAGAAAGAGAAATTGTGGAATTATAGTGCAGGATGGCCATTCCAGAATCTGTTGTAAACATTGCTTAACATAATATAATAAAGATGAAATTTCAATTAAAAAAAGTCTGTGATGTGCTCTAGGTTCTCAGGGTTGGCACAAATCCATATTCCTTTCTGGCAATAATGGTTGTTGTACAGCAGCCTTTGAATGAGAAGGAGCCTATATTGCTGGTACCCTTAAAGTAACATAACCCACATCTATATTTAAATCTAAGATTTTGAAAGAGAACATTTTGAAAGGCTTAATTATGATTTGTCAACTGATGCCAGAAAAATTTTATACCAACTTCATTTGTACTGGTTTATGTATTTTTATTATTTTATCTAATTTAAACTAGTGGATACAACAGAAAGATCAGATAATAAGTATTTGTCTCCAGAAAGCATCAATAAGGAGAGAGAAGGGAGAAGGACAAGAGGGACAGAAAAGGTATGAAGGTGTGGGAAGTGAAAAATAAGTGTCATGAGAGTCCTAGGTCCGTGTACTCCTCTCTTCTAAGGTGAATGGGCTGAAGTCCAAAGGTTCATAGCTTAAGAATGGAATGGAAACTTAGAGCTCATCATTTACTTTTAGATGAGAAAATGGAAGGTGAATGAGGAAGTGACTTACCCAAGGTCACACCAGGATTTAAACCTATCCTTCTAGATCTAAAATTCTATGATTTTCATGTATTTTTGGATAGCACTGCTCCAGTTGCTAGTACGTCCGTTCTCCTTTACTTTCTCAGAATAATTTTCCTTCAGCACCCTTTGCTTAAAAAAATGTCTCCTGACTCCTTCCTTTTCACATAAGATACAAAAACCTAGTACAGGGTCCAAGTGCTTCAATAACATGCCTTTAACCTACCTTTCCAGCCTTCTTTCCAGTTTTCTCTCTTTATACACTCTGTGTTCCAGTCAAACTGGATTAGTAGTTATTCCTTGAACTCAACAGTCAACCACCCACTTCTATAAACTCAAATAGTTCTGTCATCCATGCCTAGAATGTACTTGCTCCTCACGCCATCCTTTCTCAATTTTTAGCTTTGAAAAGATAAAAATTAATATTACCTCTAATTTCTACTATATGGATTTCTATTGTATTGATTCTACAATGTAATTGATTTTATGCTATATTGGTTTTTATAACTGATTTTTCATCCGCCTAAAGCTACCTTTCTATATCCTTGAGTTGAGCTTAGGAATTCAGTTTTTGCTTTGAGTTAGTTTTAAAAGAAAAGTTATTATTCTCCTGCTTTTATCCCCTGGCATACTTCCTAGATATCTGTTTGTTAAATTACTATGTCCAAAAGATACATTGGAAAAAAAAAAACAAAAATAAAAACAAACCAAAAGATACATTGTTTGTCCTTACCCATCTTTGTGTAGTTAGGGGAATTTTTATTTCTTCAAAGGAGAGAGCAAGTCTCTCAGCTGTGGTCCCCTAGCAAAGATGCAAAAGGGTCCTATAAAACAATTAACATTCCTTAATTTTTAGAGGTGGGAGTGATTAACCTCACCTGAATGCCAGTCGACCATTCTTGGTATAGCCAATTGTAACGCTCCTGCCCCTTACAATCTATGACCTTTTTTCATGCCTACCAAGACACTTTCTTTGTTGTATGTCATTAAAGAGAGGTACCTCCTTCTTTTGGGATCCCTGGCTTTGCTGAGGTTGCCAGTCTGACCTGTTCTGTTAACCATTATTCATGTCACTGTTAATAAGCTGATCTTGCTTAGAATCTGTACCTTACTCTACCTTTGTTAAATTTACTCAAGACATTTCTTTCCAGGCAGGCACAGCTTTGTTGGGGCTTCCTCCCTGAAGGTCCTTTCTTTATTTCTCCACTAGTTATTGCTCTCTCCTTCCGCAATTTACCTGTTATTTACTTATCTGTGCAACCTGGGTTTCTCCGGCATTCCCAGTTCACATAACATGGTACCTCCTACATTCCCTACTATATGTATGTTGGGGGAGGGGAAAAGGTAGAATCTTTTGATTGGCTGCCTTTGTCTTTAAAATTGTCAAGACCAAGCCAGTCACTTTTTTCCACTATTCTATTTCTGCTGCTCTCTTATCAACTCTCTTCACCCAATGGTGAAGATCCCAGTTCACTCACAGCACATGAACTAAACTTATGAGACCTTCCTGCCTTGCTTCCTACCTTGCTCTCTGTTACCTGGCTCTGAGAAATGGGCCTGGTTTTTTTGTTTGTTTGTTTGTTTCTGTTCTCTGTTGTCTGTCCTCCTCAGTTCCAGGTTCCAGAGAGGATCATTATAGACGGGGAGTTCAAGCCATGGTAACCTCAAAGTCAAGATGGCAGCAGGGATGGTGAAGCCAGCTGGGCATGGAAGCCCTGAGTATTCAAGGTGCTTGGAACTCCACTGCCTGGAACTGTGTTCTATGGAAATTGAGCTAAAATATGAGCCTAATCCCCTTCCCCTCCTCAGAGACTCAGTGCAATAAGGGGAGGGAATTATGCTTCCCATATTTGGGAGGAACATTTCTACAATTGTGTTTATACCTTCTGAAGAAAATATTTCTGTGTAAAAACTGATTTATTAGTGGCTTATAGAAGTGGGCTGCAGGGGTCTATACCTCCTACACTTAGGGAGACACCACTGGTGGGGGTTGAAGCCATCATCAGAGAACCTAAACTTCTGATCTCCTTACGGATACTGAAAACCCTGGGGGTGTGGCAAACTCCAATATGCATGACTTTCAGGCCCTAGAGCAGAGGTTCCCCAAACTTATTTGGCCTATCACACCTTTTCAAAAAGAAAATTACTCAGTGGCTCCCTGGAAATCTACTCTTTTTTTTTTTTTTTAACATTTTAATGCTTTTTAAAAAAATTGTGTCATTTCAAAAAATACATTAAAAAAGACACATCTTAAATTTAATAATTTATTGTAAATTTGTGGAGTTTTTCTTGCATTGAAATTTTGAAGATGCAATATTGCAACATGTAACTGTATAAAATCATATTGTAAACAAGTTATTACACAAACATATTCCTGCTGGTGCATGCTGGACTTCCCAGACAAGGAATGAGTGACACTGTCACCTGCCAACACTTGTTTGTTAAGACCTGTCATTGAACTTGACCATTGATTGGTTATAACTTGCATTTTGTGTGTTTACTTGGAAAATTATATAATCACTACAACTTTAACTCTGTTGCACAGCAGATGAAACATGTACAAAGGTTTTTCAAATTTTTCTGATTTTCTTTTCTTTTCTTATGCTTCTACTGCCCCCTTACTTTTATTTTATTTTTTTTAATTTTTTTTTTAAATTTTATTATAGTTTGCATCATTTCCATAAGATTTTGAGTTACATATTTTCTCCCCATCTTTCCCCCACCCACCGCCCCAAAACAGCCATCCCAGTGTGTCCCCCCTCCCCCAGTCTATTCTCTCCTATGTCACTTTTTGGGAGGGCAGGATGGATCTCCCAACTGCA
>JAQQSV010003892.1:0-14970 GCA_028646515.1 Pseudochirops corinnae | reverse complement strand
AATATTATATTACATTACATTATATTAAAATTTATTATATAAATATATACACAATTTATATGTATATTTCTATATCTATATTTCTCCCCTAGAGTAGAGATTATTTCCTTCTCTGTATTGCTATCCCTAGAGCAGGACCCAGCACATAGTAGGTCTTTAATAGATGCATGCCAATTAATTGATATCACCGGTGCCCAGTCTTTGCCAGGCATCCCTCCCTTCTGAGCCCCCTTGGTCACTGCTTGTTAATGTTCCTTGAGTCCCACGGTTGTTCTTTGTCGCCCCAGTGGGCGGGAAGTTATGAAGACTACTTCTTCCTCCTGACTTCATCTGGAGTCCTGAACTGAGGTGCTCCCTACCTCTTCTCAGATAGAGGATGACTGGGTTCTGCCATCTGTCTTTTTGCTTAGAGGCCAAAGGATTAAGGTTCAGCTCTTTTAGAAAGGCGACACCCTCATATACCTAGTCATCAGGCTAAGGGAAAAATCTTTAGCTGCTGTCGTTTTCCCTGCCATAAAGAAAGTCTGTCGATCCTCAGAACCTTGGCTAACTTGAGGCTTTTCCTCTCTAAAAAGAGAGTCCTCACCCCCAGGAGCTAAGCTCTTTTGGAACACAGAACAGTCAGCCAGCTAAGTAGAACTGGCAGGCATTGTCTATTTTTAAAACTTTAGGACCTGTTCCCTAGGGCCAAGATTTTCTGTCCCAAGCTTCTATGCATAAGATACAATCAATCAATATTTATTAAGTACATATTATGCGTCAGGCATGTTGCTAAGCACTAGGAATGCAAAAAGAGATAAAAAGATAATCCTTGACCTCAAGAAGCTTGCAATCTAAATGGGGAAACACCATGTGAATAGATATCTACCAAGCAAGCTACATACAGAATAAATAGGAATTAATTATCATAGGGATTAAGAGGGGTTTGGGGAAGGTGGGATTTTAGTGGGGACTTGAAGGAAAACAGGAAGATCAGTAGGCAGAGTGGAGGAGGGCCAGCATTCCTGGCATGGAGGACAGCCAGAGAAAATACTCAGAGCCAAGAAATGGAGCGTCTTGTTCCCAGCTGTTCCAGCCAAGACACCAGTGTCACCAGATCAGAATACGTGTTGAAGAGCAGGGTATAAAAAGACTGGAAGGGCAGGAGGGGACTAGGTTACAAAGGACTTTGAATGCCAAAGTATTTTTGCTTTTGCTCCTGAAGCCACTGGAATTTATTGACACTCCACTCAATAAAGAGATGGGGAAGCAGAGTGAGATGTTCAGACCTGGGCTTTAGGAAAATCACTTTAACGACTGAATCCCCCCAGAGAGACTTGAGGGAAGGGAGGAAGACCCACCAGCAGGCTATTGCAAAAACCTAGGTATGAGATAATGAGGGCCTACTCTAGAATGGCGGTGTACATTTAGAAATTTCTCAAAGGCACGCCAAACATATTGCGCAGACTCTAAATACTATAGGAATTCAAAGAAAAAAGATAATCAGGGAAGACTTCCTACTAAAGATGGTATTTGAGCTGGCCTCTTATACAGCCTAGCTCTGTGACCCTGGGCAAGTCATTTAACCCTGTTTGCCTCAGTTTCCTCGTCCATCAAATGAGCTGGAGAAAGAAATGGCAAACCACTCCAAGAAAACCCCAAACGAGGTCACAGAGAATCAGAAATGACAGAAAAATGACTGAACAACAGCACCAAAAGAAAGTGGACAAAAAATCAGATAGATGAGGTGGAGAGGGCCATTCAGCAGGGGAATTGTAAGCTCAAAGAATCATAGAACTGAAAGTTGGAAGGGGCCTTAGCAATCATCTACCTAAGTCTAATCCCATCATTTGAGAGATGAGGAAACTGAGGTTCAGAGAGAGGAAGGCATCAACATCATGCAGCGCGTTAGAGGCAGAGCATTATCTGGACCCTGCTCTTCTCCCTCCAGCTCAACCATTCTTTCCCCTGCAACATCCTGTACAGAAAATCTGAACTAGTAGCCAAGATTGATTTTTTTCTTAAGTAGTTTCCACAACAAGTAAAGAAGTTGAGTTTACATTTGGTGCCACATTTGTATATATGACTGTGACATATGGAAAGAAACCCAAACAGCTGCTGTTCCGGGCGGCTTCACCCCCGGTGAGAAGGGTTGGGTTTCAATGAGTGTTACTGGCCCGTCTTCCAGACCCCTCAGCCTAGTTTTTCCAAACAGAACTTTTTTTTCCCTCTCTCTGCTGAGACTGATGGAAACAATTTAACCAGTTAATCCTCCCAGAAGCACCTAAAAGGCCACACCTTTCCCTGGAGGAAGCTACCATATGGGAAGGGGAGTGGGGGTGGCGGTGGGGAAGGGTGGTTAGCAAGAAGATGGGGGAAACTAGATCATAGAATCATAGATCAGAAGGGAAAGAGACCTCGGGAACCATCTCAGCCAACCCTCTCATTTTACAAATGAGGAAACTGAGGAAAAATTCACCTCCAGTTACCATGGGACTCTAAACTCTCATAAGACTCTTATCTTGCCCCAAATCAGGCATTCCCATCATCTCCTTCCGCATTTCCAAACTAAGTCCAGAGCTTTGCCATGCTCCACGTTCCCCTCTCCCCTGAAGCTTGGCTTCTGCCCCCAACTTGGACCCTGGCTCTGAAAGGTGGGGTTTCTGTCTTTCCCAGAATTCATAGTTCATGTGGCTTCATGAAGCCAATGTGGTACACCCTACTCTCTCCCTTCTTTATTTCCTCTTTATGTGTCGTATTCCCCCATGAGAATATAAGCTTTTTGAGAGATGAGTACAGAGCCCGGGGAACGGTAAATGCTTAATAACCGCTACATTTATTCATTTATGGCACTGAACCATATACCTGCACAGAAATAAATAATTCTTTTTAAACCCAGAGCTTAGAAGTCAATTCACTTTATAGCAGAGGAAACAAACTTAAAGAAAGGAAATGACTTGCCTAAGGTCACACCGCTAGTTAGTATCAGAGGAAATCTCTCGTTAGTAGCCTGAAACCCGGGGCTCTTGACTCTGAGTTCAATGATTCGGATCTGAAGTGCCACTGTTCTTGAGAGACAGTGGAAATACTCTTAATATTTCCAGGTTTCATGACCTTAGGCAAATCACAACTACCCTGGGCCTCAGTTTCCCCAACAGTAAAATGAGAGGGTTGGGGGCAACTAGGTGGTGCAGTGAATAGGGCACTGGCCCTGGAGTCAGGAGGACCTGAGTTCAACTCCAGCCTCAGATACTTGACACACTTACTAGCTGTGTGACCTTGGGCAAGTCACTTAACCCCAATTGCCCTGCCTGCCCGATGAGAGAGTTGGACTAACTGGTCCCAAAGATTTCTACCAGTACTAAATCTCAATATTCTGTGAATAGGGATGGAGCGCCCACGTGGTGGGGAAGCCAACGTGGGGTATCTACTTTGTAGTAAGACCCAGGATGCCATTTGGATTTCCAGACTCCACCTTCACAGACCCATGCAGCTATCCTGGCTGAAATATTTCTGTCCCTACAGAGAGAAATGCATATTTCTAACCCACTCAGGGCCTCAGGGACCACTGGCCTTTTCCTGCAGCCAGGGTCCCTCTGAAAGGGGACACAGTGTCTGACTTTGAAGAGTGAATTGGCCCAGGAGCCCTGCATGCTAAGAGGGTGTGCCTTAATGTAACAATCTCCACTTTTCCCTATTTACTCTGGGCTCCTAAGCAAATTGGGAGATAAAAGCAGGGGCATTTAGGGCTCTTAGCATTTCTCCCTCCTGCACGCAAGCCAAACTGTCTTATTTTCTTTTCTACGGGCTGGGCCCTCAGCGCCAGGCGCAGGTATGTGCAAGTTTAAACAAGACAAACTCAGGGCCTCATTAAAAATTACTCCCCTGGATAATATTCAACAGGGGATTAATGGTAACGGCGGTGATGTCACCCCCAAAGCGTCTCTGACCCTTTGCACTCCTTTGGTGCTGGGGGTGGAAATGAGGTGTTTGCCACAGTCCCTGTTCTCCTGGGCTGGAAAATCTTATGCGCCTACTGCTTTCAGGGAAACCCCAGCCAAGGATATTTTCAGCAACAGGGAGAAGAATTAATTGGGTATTTCAAGCTAAAACTTTAGAACATTCCTCTCCAAAGGGCCAGCCTGGAGACTGAAAAGGAGAATGTATAGATTTAGCGATGGGGTTTTCTGTCTTTTGCTTGAGGAAGAATATTGAGGGGATGTCTCAGCTGGACTGGACATCCAGAGTAACAAGGGTGCAAAAAGAGAGAAGGTCTTACTTGTTCTGTCCTAAAGGGAATAGAGGTAAGGAAAAGCAGAAATAGCTTCATCCTCTGCTACTCTCTTTTTGTTCTACTGCAAAGGATGTTGCATTTGGAATCAGAGGACCCAGATTCAGATTCTAGTTCTGCTACGGCATCCTTGGACTTAGGCATTTATGAAATGCTTCCTGTATACAGTGCTGGGGATCCAAAGAAAGGCAAAGGGGCCTCAGTTTCCCCAATTGTAAAATGAAGCATGACCTCTAAGACACCTTAGTCACCTCTTAAGGTCTCCTTTTAAGTAACTTGTAAGGTCCCTTCCATCTCTAAACCTACGGTCCTACAATTTTATGAAGGTCTAGTCCTAGGCAAAACTGTGAATTCTGCAAAGTTTGCCTTCCCTACCCTAGCCATTCCCCCGTTAGGTCCTCCATCCTTCGGCTCCCAGTTGAGAAAGTAAAAGGGTAAAAAAAATGTCATTCTGTTGTATTACCCCAAGCCTGAGGCAGCTGCTACTTTATTTGTCCCTAGTACCAGCTTTGCCCTTAGTCATTTTTCCCTCAGCATAAAATCTCTCTATCCTGGGAAATAAGAGTTCTAATCCCACTTTGGCCACCAACTAGCTGTGTGCTTTAGGCAAGTCATTTAATTTCTCCTTTATAAAATGAGGGAATTGGACTAAATGATTTCTTAACCCCAGCTCCCTCCACGCCCCCTTTCTTCTCCCTCCCCCATCTTTCTCCACCCTGCTCCACCTCACCCAACTATAGCATTCTATGATTCTATGACGGAGGAATTAGCTGATAAAACCTAACATTTCCCAGTAGTATTTGTACCTTGAGATGGAAAGTCTTTAAGATCCCAAAGAGTAAAACTCTACGAAGGTGGAGGGAAAATCCTGGAACTGAGTTCTAGTTTTGACTCTGCACACTAGAGAACTTGGAAGAAATGACTTCCTCACCTGGGGGTCAAATGGCGAAGATGCTACTTGTTCAGTCTCACCAGGATCTTACTTGATCAAATGATCAAATCAAATACATGTGAAAGCACTTTGAGATTATGATGCACTATCTATTATTCATCACATGGACCAGGTATGCTTGTGCATGCCCTGTTCTTATACATTCAATGGTTCATTTAATTTTTTTAAAAATTATTTAATTTCAATTTTAAAATTATTTTTTAATTAATAGAAATCTATTTTCTCTTCCTCTCACTCTCCAACA
The DNA here is from genome assembly GCA_028646515.1 of Pseudochirops corinnae. Lineage (NCBI taxonomy): Eukaryota > Metazoa > Chordata > Mammalia > Diprotodontia > Pseudocheiridae > Pseudochirops > Pseudochirops corinnae. Next base: position 9,504 of record JAQQSV010003892.1, on the reverse strand, counting down.
GCATTTGGGAAAAAATAAGAAAATAAAAATAAATTCCTTGTAACATATGCACAGTCAAGCAAAATGTATTCCCTTATTTACTGGTTCTTTCTCTTTGTATGTATGTATATATATATATATATATATATATAATTATAATGTCTCATTTTGTACCCTTGGTCCATCACCTTTCCATTAGAACAGTGGTTCTCAACCTGTGGGTCGTGACCCCTTTGGGAGTCAAACCACCCTTTCACAGGGGTCACCTAAGACCATCAGAAAACACATATTTCCGATGGTCTTAGGAACCGAGACACTGCTCCTCTATCCGTCTCCAGAAGGGTCCGCCCACATGCAGATACACCCACATATGAGTATTGAAGGGTTGCTGCATTAGGAAGGTTGAGAACCACTGCATTAGAAGGTGAATTGGTCATCATTGGTCATATGGAATCATGTACAGTCATTATGTTAATCAGAGTTCTTATACTTTTCAAAGTTGTTTCTCTTGACAGTGTCATTGTTATTATGTAAATTGTTCTATGTAAAGGTTTATTAAACCCTTCAGGCCCCTAGGATGAGTATTTGTGAAGCCTAAGTGAAACTGTGTCCCTGCTCCTTGGGATTAAACTCATCTGGGAGTTGCTCATTAAAGGGAATTAATAGCCATACAACAGATCTTGGGAATGAGAGAAAGAAGCGCGAGGATACCCAAGCAATATACCAGAGAAGAAAAGGGATGCCAAGCCAGGGTCAAGTCAAAGAGTTGATAAGTATCAACCAATTCAGAGATTGTGGCAGAGAATGTGAAATGGAAATCAGTCTTAATGGGAACAGATTCTCAGTAGATTCCCATAGTACACTTAACATTCTTGCTTGGAAAGGATGTGAAAGTAGCAAGTCTGCAAGACTGGACAAAAAAGGCAAAAGGAAGTAATAAAGCTTCAGGGGAGTGAAAGCAGTAAGAGTGAAGGGTCTCTCCTTGGTTACTATGGGACACCTGGCAAGATGACCTCAACTTTTGTTCTGTGACTTTCTCATGCCTGATCTTTTAAGTGACAGTATATGTTAAGACAATCTGTGGTGTTGTGTGTATACCCTTATTAGAGTGGAAGCTCCATTGAAGGTAGGGAAGTCTTATTTACATTGTAGCTCCCCCAGCACCCAACAAGGCTCTCTGGGCATAGCATCTGCTTAACAAGTATTTCTTTTATTGCCAAATCATTGAATTCTATAAAAGCTGATAGTGCAAAGGATATACATTTCTGACTTGAGTATTCGCAAAACTTGTGATTTTGTCATTTAAAAGTCGTTCAGATAGCCAACATATATTAATAGCTTACTATGTGCAAGGCCCTGTATTGAGCACTTTACAATTACTGTCTTATTTGATCCTATTTGCTATTATTATCCCTATTTTGTAGATAAGGAAACTGAAGCAAACAGAGGTTAAGTGACTTGCCCAAGGTCACTCAGCTAGTGAATGTCTGAGGTTGGATTTGAACTCAGGTCTATGTTGACTCCAGGCCTAGCTACCTAACCATGGTGCCAAGAATTTTTAAGTGTTAAGCACTATTGGACGCAGAATCCTGTGTTAGGGTATACTGTCCATACCATTAAGAATTTACAATTCAGTAAAAAGGCCCAGCAATGTGCTGTATGTCTTTTGTTCCAAGAACTAGTTTAAGTATAGAGATGGTTGTCATTTTCCAGCTACCTAGTGAAGAATTTTTTAGAGGGGGTGGCAGAGATGGGCCCAGAGTGGGTAACAGAAACTCCTGAAGACTGTCAACTAAAATGTGTGTGTGCGTGTGTGTGTGTGTGTGTGTGAGAGAGAGAGACAGACAGACAGAGAGACAGAGAGATAGAGAGAGACAGAGACAGAGAGAGACAGCAAGAAAAACAGAGAGACAGAGAAACAGAGACAGTAACAGAAAGAGATAGAGAGAAAAAAGCAGAGAGAGATTGAGAGTCTGAGTACTGGGATAGAGGGGAGATGAATGGGGTTCACCTGGAACCTACAGCTTCCTTCCCCCATATTGCCATCATACCAACAGGAAAAAAGCAATGATGTGAGGTTGCTATCACAGGCTGTTTGTGAAAGAGAAAAGCCATAGGGGTACAGGGAGACCCACGTCACATGCGTGACTGTTAATAATAATTCTGTGAACAAAAGGGTTGTAATACACATCCATCCAGGAAGTGGCCATATCAACAAAATGATTTGTCCTTTAAGCACTGAAGTAAATATATAGAGCATAGTACCATAGATCACTTAATCTAACCCCTTCATTTTAGAGTTAAGGAAACTGAGACCTAGAAAGGCTAAGTGACTTGTCCAGGGTCACATGGATAGCACATAGATGAGGCAGGATTAGAATACAGGTCCTCTGACTCCAAAATCCAGCAGCTTTCTTCTGCGTGATGAAGCCTCCCACAGATTTACAGACCATGGAAGCTGGAAGGCAGGTTAAATGTTATCCATTCCAAAGCCATCATTTTACTGAGGCCTAGAATGGGGGAGTGATTCACCCACAGACCCCCAGCTGGTTAGTGATAGACCTAAGACTTTTCCTGTACTAGGAACACAGTAGGGATAGAGATAGAGACAAGGCAGAGGGAGCTCCCAATGAGGAAACTCTCTTCACCAGTGTAGAACAGCAGCTCCTCTTGTCATTTATAGCCTTAATAATAGCCAGCATCTAAACTAGCTCTAAGGCTGCAAAATGCTTTACAGACATTATTTCATCATCTTAGAGAGTGACACTGTTGGAGGGAGGGGTCTTTTGACCTAAGTCCTACCTCCAGTATGTGTCAGGGGCAGGACAAGTATACATTTGGATAGAAACAAGGAATCTATGAATGCTAATTTTATAAGGGGCTATAAGCTAACAGGAGGTAAAATGATTGTTTAGAGTCTGATATTTATATTAGGAATGTAGGATTATAGATCCTGAGCTGAAAGGGACCTCATAGGCCAGTGAGTCCAATCCGTTTATTTTACAGATAGTAAGAAGAAGCAGGATTTGAACCCAGATCGCTAGACTGCTGAGTGACAGGAAGAATCCTAGGAGCCTAGCAATACTATAGATGAGTCTGGCTAGGCCTGATGCCTGAACTCAGAGTAGCTTTGGGAAGATCCAACTTCCCTAAATCCTCTGAATGCTACAGGGCATATTAAACAGTTGTTTATTTTCTGACACTTCTGGTCCAGCCCTGACATGGCATTCAAGTGAGCTCAGGCAATAAACACCACTTTCCTCCTGCAGGCTCCGTTGTGCAGGCCTCCTGGCACCGTGACTGGCCAGAGGAAGGAAGTGTGACCGGAGGGGGGAGATGAGCAGCGGGAAACGCATGAATAAAGTACAGGAGGAAAGGAATTCAACCAAGCAGGAGCTTAGGAGAGCATCAGTCTTGAGACCTGATGCCTAGAGCAGGCATGTGGGCGAGAATATCATTCTAATAATTTGGAAATCTGATGTGAGAAACTAGGAAAGCAACCAACTTGACTGGTCTGTGGTTTGTGGTAATTCATTAAGCCCCTACTAAGTTCAAGGTGCTGGGTATTGGGGTGTAAAGATTTTTTTTAAATCACATAGTCCCTGCTCTCAGAGGCAACTAGGTATCACAGAGGATAAAGAGCTAGGCCTGGAGTCCAGAAGACCTGAATTCAAATCCAGCCTCAGACACTCACTAGCTGAGTGATCCTAGGCAAGTCACTTAAACTCTGTTTGCCTCAAGTTTCCTCAACTGGGGATAATAATGATAGCACCCTACCACCCAGGGTTGTTATGAGGATCAAGTGAGATCATATTTTTAAATGGCACCTAGCAAAGTTTCTGGTACCTAGTAGGTACTTAATGTTTGTTTCCCTCAAGGAAGTTAAGGTTTTAGGAAGAACAGTCTCCACCTAAATTCAGAGGCTGCACCTTGTTTGGAAAGGATTTTGTTTTTCTTCAGGACGAACTGGCAAACCTCAAGTGGAGCTGACTCTGAGGGAATCAGGTTAAAACAGTGAAGCCAGGCAAAGCGGTATTTCACAGCTAAGCTGGTCTCTGTTACCTGGCTTTTTGACAGGCAGTCTACATCCTGAGGTTCCTCTTTTACTCTCAGTGGCTGGTTGAGCACCTGAAATGCAGGAGGGAGCTGATTCTGGTACCAAACAAAACCAAAACTAGGAGTAAGCGAACCAAGCAACCACCTGGGGCACGGCAACACATGGGAAAGTCAAGGATGTGATTAAAAAAAATAAACATAATGATCTTTAATGCCAGAAAATTTACTATCCATAGAATTCAGGGATCTATTTTGTGATAAGTCAAGTTGCCTTTCAGCATCCTTGTTCTCAAACTCTCTTTTAGTTGACAATTATTTTTACTTATTCTCATTATATTTATTCTGTATATAGTTCTATTTGTTCTTCTTGTCTCCCCATTGGAATGTAAGCTTCTTAAGAGCATAGACCATCTGATTTATTGTCTTTTTATCCCTCAGAGCACATAGTAGGTGCCTAATGAATGTTTGTCAGACCTTTCCTAGGACATGCAAATATTTAATCTTGGCTATGGTCCCAAGGGGGCAGCTAGGTGGCACAGTGTACAGAGTACCAAGCCTGGAGTCATCTTCTTGAGTTCAAATTTGGCTTCATACATTCACTAGCTGTGTGACCCTGGGCAAGTCACTTAATCCTGTTTGCCTCAGTTTCCTCATCTGTAAAATGAGCTGGAGAAGGAAATGGTGAACCACTTCAATATCTTGGCCGAGACAACCCCAAAGGGGGTCACAAAGAGTTGGACGAGACTGAAAATGATGGAACAACAACAAGAGGTCCCAAGGTAAAAGTCTCCATTTGACCACTAGGATTGCGTTGATAGTAATGGCTAGCAGTAAATGAGGGCAACCTTCTGGCTTTAGGTGTCCTTGGCTTTTTTTGGCACAAAGAGACTACTCAACATTCACAAAATTAGAAGAGAATATGCAATGGCATGCAATCAAGTGCTAAATGGTGTATTATAGACTTTATAGAGGAGAGTGAGAGAACTGGGAAGGCTGCATTGAAAAAGGGGACCTTGAGAAAGGAAGAAGATTTAGGTAAGTGAGGGGAGGGATGAGGACATTCTAGCCAGAGGAAATAAGAGCAACCATGGAACAAGAAAATATGGTGCATGTGAGGAATGCAGAGCGACAACGAACAATTTGTGTACCTTGGGTAAGTGGTTGTGGAGAAGGTAAAGAAGAAGACTCACCTAAGACGTGACCCCTGAGGGTAGGAAGCATTCTCTGAGGTGCCACAAGGTTTCTATGCAGCTGAAGGGGAGGCGAAGCTGACCCTCGGATGGGGTGGCCATCTCATGGGAAGGCCATGGGAAGGAAGCATGCCCTGAGATGGTGCTGTCATCCCCCTCTAAATTTCCCACCCTGAGAAAAAGCTGTAGTTACCCTACCCTAGTTACAACTTTGGAGATAAAGGAAGACCAGGCTGACCAGAGAAAAGGGTCATGTTGGGGTGTGGTAGAAAAGTACCACTATCCTCCTTCTAGGCCTCAGAAGTAAAAAGGACATTTAATAGCTGGGGTGATTCCAAGAAGGCCTTTAGCAAGTCCAGGCTACCACTGTTTGCCTCCTCCCTGATGCTGTCAAGCCTGGAGGGTGGTCAGTCTTGTCCAGAGCCTCTCCCTTCACATCAGTCCCTCCCTCCCATGTGTGAACAAACTCGGAGCCCTCCAGGGGCACTGCTTGGCTGGCATGTCTCTTTCCTACATGAAACTACTAGTAAAGACTCTACTGAGGAATGTGAACATACATCTCCGGGATTACTTAAGGAGAAAGGTGTTACTCCACATGGAATATTATCTTTAAAACAGGGACCGTGCATCTTGCCCCATGCCAGAATGCAGATGCAAAACAAAATAATATTTCTCTTGGATTCGAGCTTTGACAAATGAAGCCTGCAAGTTCACAAGGAACAAAAGTTAGCACCCTGCCTGCCTAGCAATTCTTTTTAATTGGGCTGATAAATAATTTGCAGGAAATGTCATAAAAAGGCTCCAGTGCCATCATAGGTTTGGAATGGGCACCTGGAGCCAGGGAAGTTTGACTGGCATTATGTCTATTAAGAAGCCTTGGAAAGATCGATGATAAGGCTCTAGTTTCGTGGGCCCTGGAACTCGGGGTTGAGTTATTTTAAACCACTCCCTCTGTTACCCAGTCTGCCCTTAGCAAGATGGTAAAGTTGGCAAAATTTGTCTTGTAAGGCTCTAGAATCAAAGAACATGAGCTCAAATCCAATTTAAGGTACTACCTGTTTGACCCTGACTAGGTCACTTACCTCTGGGGGCCTCAGTTTCCCTACCTGTAAATGGAGATTTAGATAAGATGGCCCTTGAGGTCCCATCTATATACCTCTATGATCCTTCAATCCCCTCCTCATTTCTCCTGTCTATGTTCATTTTCATTGCCTTTATCCCCAGGTGCCCTAATGTCAACCAGAGTTCACGTCACCTAGGATCACAGAATCATTGATTTAGGGCTGGATGAGACCCCAGAAGCCAAGAAGTGCAACTCCTTCATCTTACAGACGAGGAAACTGAAGCTAAATGGGATGAGATTAAATGATTTATTCTAGGTCACATAGTTAATAAGTATCAAAGATGGTGTGTGAACTCAAGTCTTCCTCATATCTAGATAAAGTGTCGGGTCTGGAGTCAGGAAGAACTAATTCATATCTGGTCTCCCATACTTACTACCTGTCACTTAACCTTGTTTGCCTTAATTTCCTCTTATGTAAAATAAGCTGCAGAAAGAAATGGTGAACCACTCCAGTATCTTTGCTATAAAACCCCCAAGTAGGGTCATGAAGAGTCAGAGGATATAAAGGTGCAAGGAAAGGGGAATGTTGAATCCAAATGAAGGAAGCTCTAAGAGTAAAAACTTTAGCCACTGTGGTCCCTGGGAAAGAAGATGTTTTACTGAGCTTCTCAAATAATGGGTAACTAATCACCCACCTTTTTTTTTTCTTTTTTCTTTGTCAATTCATTTCCCTAACCTAGTAAAATTGAGGGTAGTCAAGGAGAGAGGAGATTGGGAGTCACTTAAAGAGTAACAAGGATTTGGATCGGGGTTGTTTTTTGGTTTTTGGTGGTTTTTTTGGTGAGGTTTCATAGATCCCTTTGGTAATCTGGTGAGCCCTTTTTAGATAAAGATTTTAAATGCATAAAATTCAGAGAATTACAAAGGAAAGCAATTATATTGAAATAAAGATATCAAAGTATGTTTTTTAAAGAGTTCACAATTCTTAAGTTAAAAAGCTCTGATTCGGAGATAGAAGGATTCTTAATCTTAGCAAGGGTGTGATAGTAAATTCATTAACAACTTGTTTTCCAGGAGGGGAAATGTATATGGGACACACTTCACTTTAATCTTTACTGTTAACATTTTCTCTGTCATTTTTTTTTAACTCTAGGCAATCAACAAAATGGTAAATCAAAACCTTGTAGAGTTTACCAATTTCCAAGGTATAAATGTTCATAATGAAAATTTAACAATTAGCTCCAGTATGAGCTGGCCCCAGCACACCACCTAGGCTAATCCCTCCATTTTACGTTTACAGAATAAAAGTACCATGGGGCAAGCTAGGTGGCGCAGTGAATAGAGCACCAGCCCTGGAGTCAGGAGGACCTGAGTTCAAATGTGAACTCAGATACTTAACACTTATTAGCCATGTGAACTTGGGCAAATCACTCAACCCCAATTGCCCTGCCTTCCCCCTCCAAAAAGAAAAAAAAAAAAGAATAAAAGTACCAGCAGAGGAGAAATGGGTTGTCCAGAGTCCTCCTAAGGAGGATGATCTCAAAGGTCCCTTCCAACTTTAAATCCTATAGTCAATCTATGCCCAATGGAATGAGCCTAAGCTGGCCATGCCTGGTGCCTGGCACCAGAAGAGTCAGCTGGAAGCTGCAGCCACCCCAAGCTCATTGAATGCCTCTGGCCATTTCAAGCAGCTGTTTATTTTCTGGCACATCTGTTCCAGACTGGACACGGCATGAAAGCAAACCCTAGGCAGTAACCATGGCTCTCCCTCCACTCTCTGCTACAGAATTGTTAGGATGTTGCCTGTAGGTCTCTGATCAGTGTGGAGGTTGGCTAAGAACTCCTCTGTCTTCCAATAGTGTTGAAAATGGCGGTCAGATCCCAAAGGAGGCCTCAAAGGGCAAACACATGGAGACACGAAGGACATTCAAGACTTCCCCCTTCTCCCTAAATTCACCTAGTTTCTTTCAGTGGAAAAATTGACTACCTTTCTCAGCCACTCCCAGATCTATGTATACTAATATGTATACATTAGTATACTTTGTATACGAATGATTACTAAGTGCCTACTGTGTGCCAGGCATGGTGCTAAGCACTTTATGATTATTATCTCATTTGTTCTTCACAACAACCCTAGGAGGGAGGTACTATTGTTATCCTCATTTAACAGATGGAGAAACTGAGGCAGACAGGTTAAGTGATTTCCCCAGGTCACACAGTAAGTCTCTAAGGCTGGATTTGAACTCAAATCTTCCTAACTCCAGGACCAGCGCTCTATCTATTGTGCCACCCTGATCTCCCCAGACCTGGCCTCTCCCCTGAGCTCTAATATCACATCACAAACTGACTTTTGGATATTTCCAACTGGATATCCCATAAGTATCTGTAATGGGAATGGTAATTTGAAGATCTTCCCTACCCCTTGATAGGCTTAAGTGAATTTGAGGACCTTCCCTGATTTGAAAATATACTCTGAATAGGCTGAATGTGATCACATGAAGCCTGTTGTGGGAGGCTTGTTTTTCAAGAACATTCACACATTGTTACTTTGTGTTTGGGCAGTGGGTCATGAGGGTTGTAATGTCCTCTGATCCTGGAGAAGGTTATATATACCCTGATGTGAGGTTTTGCTTTGAGGCTCACTTTGGGAAGAGTTGTGTGATTTGGCCAGATGAGACTCTGGGTAGCCATTGAGCCCCCCAGCTTTGAAAACCTGGATGTTGATGCTTCCCTCTCTGGTAACTAACTAGGTATGGATGTAATGGTCAGACAGCTGGAAGCCCTGTCTGCTAGTCTGTTTCTCTGTGTTTTTTATCTGCTTATAACTTCAGTTTGTATTTTCTCTGAAGTCCAGGGTGCTGATTTTTTTCCTGAACTAGGTAAGTGATATATGTTTGATTAAAGTAAAACTGTTAACCCCTTTTTGAGTTGCTTTCCTTTAAAAAAAGCAGATCAAAGAACCTGTGCTAGCAGCCCTCCTGGGTATGCTAGGGTGCTTGCTGCTACCTTATCTCAAACTGAACATGTCCCAGATCAAAACTATCTTTTTCTCAAAACCCATCCATCTTCTGAAATTTCCTATTGCTTTATCAAAGGTGTATAATATATATATATATATATATATATGTATATATATATATACACACACACACATACATATACAGATATACATATACTTACATGTACATATATATATACACACATATAGATATAGAT
>JAQQSV010003891.1:0-14971 GCA_028646515.1 Pseudochirops corinnae | reverse complement strand
GACAAAGAGATGATGGACTTGAGATGAAGAATGAGACGTATATTTTTTAACATAACCAACGTAAGAATTTTTTTTTCATGATGCATATTTGTTATAAGGTTATTTTTCCCTCTTTTTTTTCCCCTTTGGAAAAGCTGAAGTGAGAGAGAAAGAAAACAATTATTAACTTCAATACTTAAATTAATTTTTTAAAAAGTGAAACATTGAAGGAGTCTTTATAACAGTGGCTATAGAGATGGTGAGTTGAGGAAAACAGATTTCAAAAAGAACCTTAATTTAAAAGGGTATTGGGACAAATACCTGAGAAAAATGCTGGAAAGCCATCATAAAGGAATATTGTAACAATAAAAATACTACTATCAGTCAAATTATCAGGTACCAAAGAGAAGAGTCTTTTGTTTTCTTTTTCTCTACCAGATAAATGTAAATTAGGACATCAAGGAATGTTTATTATTCTGGTGGTAGTGCCGGTGGTAGTGTTTTTTTTGTTGTTGTTATTAACCAGTCACTTTTTGTGAAACTAGTAAGGCTTATTGTCTTATCTCACATTGTCTTTTACTTGATCTGAAATGTAAAATCATGCTAATGAGGGAAAATGAATAAGTCTATACCAGTTTTGGGCACCTGAATTCTGGTGGTAGTATAATACCTTCATTGTAAAAACATAGTGTCTGGAGTGAAAATAAGACTAGTTCACATTCTACCTTTATTATTTAAATATGACCTTGGGAAAATGACAACACCATAGGCCTCAACTGTCAAATGAATGGATTGGAATAGACATCCACTAAATTCCTTTAAAAATTGAAATGTGTGCCTTAAGGGTCAAATTGGTAGCACCATTAAGGTATCTTAGAATATTGACCTAGATTCTTAAAATATTTACCTCATGGATTTACAATCTAACCCAATGGTTCTCAACCTCACGACCTTTTAATACTTATATGTGGGCGTATCTGCATGTGGGCAGACTCACCTGGAGACAGATAGAGGAGGGGTGTCTTGGTTCCTAAGACCATTGGAAATGTGTGTTTTCTCATGGTCTTAAGCATCCCCATTCGACCCACAAAGGGGTCGCGACCGACAGGTTGAGAACTGCTGACCTAACCCAATGATATGTTCTTAGATAGACACATGTAAATTTATACAAAAATGAGAAGAAATAATTACTTAGGTTAAATGACACTCAATGAAATAAGCAAAACACTTCTATTCACTGTATCTTTAAAAAAGGGAAAAGAATTTTCAAAAATCAAACTATCAATACAATCATATAGACATGAACTGAAGGTATTTTTTAAAACTGTGAATGGTATGGATATGGGAACCAAATCTTTTCATCACATCCCACAGTACTAGAAAAAGTAAATACACTTTTCATCTTGTCTGAAGTAGATTTACACATTGGGTTATAAGGTAATGTACCATATTCCTCTAAGAAATGCCAGGTGGCTGAACAATAATTCCATGAGTGATATAAACATTATGTTATATTAACAAAAGAAAACAATTTGGTTCTGATTTTTGTTTTAATGACAATGATGCCCTTCAACAACATTTTCTATGATACCAATGTTAGAGACAAAAAATAATAGTGGGCAGATCAAATCTAATGTGAAATTTCTTATATGCATATATAATGATTTTTGTGACATTGTATGAAGAAATGAAAAGAATGTATCACAGAAATCGCAAGAGCTGAATCCTAATTTCAGATTTTGCTTAACCTTCTGCATGACCTTGGTTAATATACTTCATCTCTCCCTGATTTTCCTTATATGTAAAATGAAGAGGTTAGCTTAGATGATGTTTAATAACCCTTCCAGCTTTCTATCTACATTTCCATGAGCGTGTGGTAAGCCTATGATCTTTTTATAAACTAGATTTTTAAAATTATTTTATGGAATATTCAGGGCTATTATCTATCTATATCTATCTTCCTATCTATGTATTTATTTATGTAAATAAAAGGTTTATATCTCATAATATAAAACTATCTTAGTTAACAAAAGAAGACTGCTCCAGAATTCAGAGTAAAGAGCTTATATGTTCAAAGATTTTGTGGACTCAGCTGAAAGATAATAGTACGTAATTTAGTACTGTATGGTAGAAGCAAGCTCTTGCTGTGATGGAATTTCAATAGTAATAAAATTTATTTATTTATTTCGGAAATAAGTCATTAATTAGCAACCCCTGGCAACTTCAAATGAAAGTATATACAGATCATTTTAGGAAGTGTTCTTAAAGGCATTAATTAAACTGTAGGGGAGAAATTTTCAAAAAATGCAAATGGATAAAAAAAAAATTCCACTGTACTTATTTGGCCACCTGCCTTCTTGTTTTACCGCTCATTTTCACAGGCCTGACATATAACAGTGCATATTTTAACATAAAATAGCACGTCTGTAACTCTGACATGCTGTATATTTATTCTTGTGTGAAGTAAAAAAAAAAATCTCCTTTTTTTGTTGAGATGATTATATCTCTTTTTTTCCAAACCCAGTGTTTCTTTTTAAGTGTAAGGTTTATTTTCACACTTCTGATTGCCAGAGGAACAGGAAAGAGAGGGCCACACATCAGACATTCAAATCCAGACATTATGCAATCATGATGACAAGGATTAATAAAGATTAATTTAGCTCCCACTTAAAAAGCCCTAGCGTTTCAGCAGTACGATTGCTGGGCTTATAAGGAGGAGAAGAGTAATTATCATTTGCTTTTGAAATATGCCTTTTTGTTATGTAGCACAGAGCTCTCCATGTTTGGCATCTGGTTTTTGGCAAACTGTTCTTTAGATGCTCATCTCCAAATTGCAACATCTAGGGAATGGAATGTACATATCCTAGATTTACATCTATACATGAAAATCACCCCATACTTTTCTGTTTTCCAATTAGCTAATGTTAATATGTTTTTTTACCCAAACCAAGAATAAATGTTTTCCCTTTCCAGAAAAAAAAAACCAACCAAAATTAAAAAAAAAAAAAGAACTTTCCTTTGACCCTATTACCTCATCCTATTTCTATTTGCTTTCTCTGTAAAACCTCTAGGCAGACAAAAGTAATTTGTTATTGCTATATCTACGCAGCTGTCTTTGTTCATCTTCCCTAGTTCCTCCTCTTTTTTCTCTATTCTATGAATGCTATCAAGGCTCTGAACTCAAGTCTCATTTCTTCTCTCATTGCACTAGGCTTCTCTAAACTTTGGCAATATCATGCTCTTACATAGCTTCAAGGACGACTGTACAATTTTAGAGTAATCTTTTTATTATCTCTAACTCTAAACTCCTCTCTCAGCCCTGGTCCTATCTTGCCACTTGACTATATGACTAGCTCCATCTCAAAGTCCTGCCAACTATTCAAACTTAAAACATCTGAATCAGAATGTGCCATTTTGCTTCCAGAGTCTTCGTCTTATCTTAAATCCCTTATTTCTTGTGATAGCCCAATCATTTCCCTGTGCAATTACAGTAAAAAAAAAAAAGAAATGAGTTGTCTTTCCCTCTTTCTTTTCTTTCCCCTCTTTTCTGTTATTCCCCATTTCTACATTTGCTAAATCTTGTTAATTTCACCTTCGCCATGACACTCTCATCTATCATTTTTCACTTCCCTTTCTCTCCAACTAATACTAATAACATCCAGATCCTTATCACCTCTTACTTCAACCCTTTCCCTAATGCTCAGCTTTTCTACCTACCTCCTTTCTGATTGATCCTCCATTTTTCTGTTAATCTTTCTATTAATCAAATTTGGCACACATTCCTTGATGAAACTCTCCTCAAAAAAACTTCAGTAACCCCTCATTTCATATTACACCATTCTTCAGTTCCTTATTCTGGCCTTTTAGACCTTCCATAATTTGATTATCAAATCTTCTATACTGTTTGTATAGCCACGCTCACTGTAATCTATACTTGATTCCAACAAAACTATATAAACAAATGCCACAATGCTCCATGTCTTTGATTATTATCTTAACAGACTTGAATGAGTTGCTCTCCAATACCACTCCCTATTGACATCATTTTCTTTGATTAAAGGTCAGCTTAGGTAACACCTCCTCCAGGTAGAAATAATTCTTTGTATGATATAAATCTTATACCACCATTTGACCACTGCTATAAATGTATTCATATTCTTGTTTTTATAGAAGATTTTGTTTCCATGCTTTGCCCTTTCTCATTCACCTACCACACATTCAAACAGTACTAGATTATTTCAAGGCCCATGTCACTTTTTTCATATTTTTTAACCCATTGCCTTATATCTTACTTTGAACAGAATAACTACATGCTTAATGAATTGAATTATTCAAGTATACATGACACCACTGAGCATCACATTTGTGATAGTAGCTGCTATTTATATACCACTCTTACTCTCCAAGATACAAGTACTTCTTGGAATTTTCTTTCATTCTCTTCTGTTCCAGATGCATGAAGTAGAGTTTTCACCCTTGGGAGTTTCAAAGTCTGGAAATTTTATCAGTAGGACTCTTAGAGTGCAGGAATCCAAGTTGGTTATTGAAACCAATCTAATATCCCTAGAGTTTTGGGGATCAGAGTGATCATCTGAAATGATTTTTAGGATTCCAATCCAGCAGAAGGTGATGGTGATTGCAATCTTTGAATTGGAATTTTGTGAAATTAATGCTAGTTTGGAATTGAGCTGTTCTGAGTCTAACCTCCCACCTACACACACACACACACACACACACACACACACACACACTTATATGCAGACAAACACATTGTACTAAGGTGTGTGTAAAATATTTGTATATTTTTATTAATATATCTTTCATATAAATGTTCCTGTAGAAAAGTTAGTCTCATCTGCATCAGGGTTTGAAGCAATGGCAGCAAAATAAGAACATTCATCCCCTTTTAATAATATCTTTATATGATGAGGAAGAGACATGAGATGTTTGGATCTGATTGTGTATCTATGTTATACTCTCAAATACATCCCCTTATCTGTCATCTTCCTAAAGTAATGATCTAATAATGTCACCTTCTCTACTACATAGATGATTCCATATTACCTCCAGAATATATACTTCTCTGACTTTCATACCCTTTCATATCTTATGTCTTTCCTATATTTCCAGATTTATAATATTTTCCCCTCCATATATTCTATGATTGAATAACACTTCACTATTTGCTGTTCCTCATGTTGTTGTTGTTATTTGATCATTTTTTTGGTTGTATCTGATTCTGTGACCCCATTTAGAATTTTCTTTACAAGTATATCAGAGTGGTTTGCCATTTCCTTCTCCAGCTTATTTTATAGATTAGGAAACTGATTTATCTGGGGCCAGATTAAACTAAGAAAGGTGAGTCTTTCAAGCTTCAGGTCCAGCACTTTATTGACTGGTCAACTTAGTAGCCTCTGCTCCTCATATACAACACTCCATTTTCTGTTTCAATTTTTTTTCAACAGCTTTGCCCCATTCCTGAAATGTACTCCTTTCTCACCCTCACCGTCATTTCTTTGATTTCCTCAAGAATTAGCTCAAATTACAACTTCTAGAGACCTTCCAACACTCTGAGATTGTCTCCCATTTACATTGTAGATATTTTTAACTACAAAGATGTCTTACATTGTTTTGTTCATTAGAATGTGCACTCCTTGAAGGCAGAATTTTTTTTCCTTCTTTTTTTTTCCCTTTTATGTCTTCTTTTTTTTATATCCATGATGTTTACTACAAAGCTAGGATATAGTTGGCACTTAAAACATTTGTTGTTTCACCAAGTGATTTGTCAAGGTCAGGATTTGAATTCTTGCACTCTGCTTACAAATGCATCACTTTATAACTCATCACTCTGATGGAATCTCATTCTTTGTGATGTCTTGCTGTAAGTAAAACCAAGAGACATAAAAAGAGGGTACATAGACTGAAATATGTTTAAATATTCTTACTTTATTTCATTTCTTTAATAAAAACAATAGACAAAGCAAAATCTTCTATTCTCTATGCCTCTCAAATGGTCTCAAAAGACTGATAATTATTTAAAGTTGAAATGGTTGCTTAGTCTTTTTAAATGTTGTATAGATAACTACTTAAACAGAATCATTTGATGCATTCTCTGAGCGTGACTTTCTTTTCTTCCATCTTTGCCTCTTTTTTCTCTATCAACACCTAAACGTGGTTGACCATAAACTCTCTGAAAGTAGTTGTTATGTCTTATTTAACTTTCTCTGAGGATCATAGAATCATAAATTCATGACTATAAGCAATCTCCATCTAGTCCCCTCATTTTCCAATAATGAATCTGAGACATTCTACTTAAGTGTGACCTAGAGTCACAAGGAAGTTAAGTGCAGAAGCAGGATTTGGGCCCTTGTTCTCTGATTTCAATTGTATTAGGACTTGTATCTTCTTAACTCAGTTCTCTGAATATTATTTATTGATTAATTAGCCAGTATTTAATTGTACGCATAGTGCTTTTATTTCTATGAATGCTTCATTATTTTAGGCAAATAGTAAAACTTAAATACATAACATGAAAAGAAAAAGAAACATTGCAAATTAAATATCCAACTTAAATTTAAAAAAAGAAATGAAAAAAAATGTCATATACAGAGCAGAACATGAACATGACTTTCAATATTCCTAATTTCTTTATCTCATAGAAATGCTATTATACTTCAAGATTCATCTCAAGCATTTCCTTATAAAAGATGTTTCCTCACTGCTAGAGCACTCCTTCATAATATCTTGAATTTTATGACCTTGAATTTATTTGCATTTATGCTACATATAATTCATTATATACTTGGTAGTTTCCCATTAGGACATAGACTCATTTAGGGTAGGAGTATTTTTTGTATCCCTTGTTTCAAGCCCATAGGCTCATATATAGTAGCCTTTTATAAATGCTTGTTTATGGATCAGTTTTGTATGAAATGGATAGTATTCACAGGATGTGTTTAGATCTTAAGTGGCAAAACTCCTACTAAGCCCACCTGATTGTAATTTTTGATTTCTTTAGGTAGTTCTTCCCAAGGTCTATAAACTGGGCAAAATAGAAAATGAAATTAACTTTGATATTAGAAAATATCTCTACCTTATCCCATTCCCCTTATTCTATGACTCGTCCTCCTTATGAACCAAGTGGTCCTTTGACATTCCTTGAATGTCCAGAAATCCACATTCTGATTTTGTAAGTAGGATGTGATCCTGCACAAGGGTGTTTTCATTTTACAAGAGGAGTCTTTAACACTGAAGTGTTAAGAGAAAAGAGTGAGAATTTAAAAGTGGAAATTTTACTACTGTGGTGACCAGCATACACAGTGGCCTCAAATCACTTCCTTCTTCACCTAAGTATATATCCAGCACTAAACTAAGGTCGATTTGTTTGGCTTCATTATCTACAAAGACCCATCTCTACCCATGGCTTATAGTCTAGTGCTTTATAGATGAACTTCTATTGACCAAGTATACTGAAACAGAAGTTTGGAATATTATAAGAATAATGCTAACATAACCTTAAAATCAATTTTTGTGATTACTCTCCTTTAAATTCCAAGAAACATTCTGTCTTTATCCATTGTGTTTTTCCATTGTGAATAATTGAATTGAATTCATTTGTATTGGTATGAGTTTCAAGTGGATGGAGTCAAAACAAATCAAAATGCATTTATTAAGGGCCAATCACATGCCAAGCACTGTTCTATGTGCTGGAGGTACAAAGAAAAGAAAAAAAAAAAAGAAACCTGTTTTTAAGGATTTCATAATCTAATGAGAGAGAGATAACATGCACATAAGTCTTTATAAATAAATATAAATCAAAATGTTATAGGTAGTAAATAGAAGGATAGATGAAAAACAAATAGCCCATGTTGTGTCCACTATGATGTACAGTTGAATGATCAGCTCATGGATTTGGTCCATCAGTGTATAGGCCTCATATAAATGCTGTGTGTATATAATGAGATTGGTATAGACCTGAACAAGAGAGGGAGTGAGCAGTCTGGGTTGACTCGGTAAAATTATACTGCACCTGTCAAGGACTCAAGCTTTGCCCAGAAAAAAAAAATTACCTGTCCATATAAAACAATATTTTTTTTCTTATCATGTTTCAAAGTTTTAATGATGGAATCCCCCAATGTCTGAAGAATTAAAGTTGAATATAATTCAAAAAGCAATTCACACATGAGCATAAATGGAATGTAACACATTACCAAAAATAAACAATGGAGGAGAAATTACATGAAGTATAACATTAGAGAGATGTATGATCAAAACAAGAATATGGGCTGACAGTACTTTCTGAATAATTAATTGACAGCTTTCATGGAACAAAATTAAAATAAAGAGAGAAAGATCGGAACTTGTTGGATAGAACTTCATCAAGAATGTCTAGGATGGTATGGTTGAAATTTATCCAGGATGAGAGGGCATCAATGAAAATCACTGAATGCATTAATGATTTCTCAGAGCCATCAAACTATAAAAGAATCATATAGACTGAAATGAATTATGTATTATAAATGTTACTTGAATATTTTTCACTGACCATATTTCTAACTGAATTTTAAAAAAAAAATAGCTACCAACTGTTAAATGAAACTGGACAGAGAGCTTTAAAGTAAGCCATATTTAAACTTTTATGGTCTCCATGTTACTAAGCATGCTTTCAAAGCAAAGATCAATGTTAACTGATTCGTTATTGTTCAGTTATTTTTCAGTTGTGTCCAACTATTTGTGTCTCAATTTTTTTTGGCAAAGATACTGGAGTGGTTTGCCATTTCCTTCCCCAACTCATTTTATAGATGAAGAACCAATGAAAACAGAATTAAGTAATTTTTCTCTGAGTCACACAGCTAGAAGTAAGTACCTGGGACCAGATTTGAACTCACAAAGAGGAATCTTTTTGAATGCAGGCCTGTGGCTCTAACCACTATACCATTTAGTTGCTCCATTAACTGGTCTAAACACCATCATAATTATCTAGGCTGTAAGAAGTTGTTTGAATCAAATATTTTTATCTTCATGTTGTAAATGGATTCAGATTAATGGATATCTATGAAATTCAATCACCATAGGTAGTTATATTTAGTGTTAGAACATTAGGATGATGTAATCAATTGATTAGCCACTTTTAAGGATTGTCCCAGGACTGATAGCTAAACTGCATTCTGAGAATTGCTTTCTACTATTCCAGGAGTTGTGTAGAATTGCATACATACTCTGCCCTCCTAACTTTTGTCTTGCACCATCCAGCACAATGGTTGCAAGTATCAAATATCTCAAAATAGTGATTGATGTTAGAAATTTCTTCCTTATAACATCAAGTTATGGGAAAAAGTGAAATATCATCTAATTTGAATGTTCTCATATAGATTATGTTGACTTTTCTCAGCAACATTTCAAGTTAGAATTTTTAATAATGTTATGTCTGAGCTTGTAGTTTCTGGAATAGTTGTCATGAATCATTTCTGCATGCAGAATTTATGAAGAAAATAAGCATAAGTATAATGATAAGAATCTGCATTTTATGGTACCAGTTCTATAATTATGTTTGTAGCACAATTCATTTTTTCCCAACAATTTTGTGTAACTAGCACATACATTATGAGGCCCTTTTGTTCAGGTGAGGAAACCAAGTCTCAGAGAGATGAAGTGACTTGTCTATCATCACCTAGCCCTTAAATATTTGTTCCAGGATTACAGGCTCATGTGTCCTATGACTAAGCCCAATGGGCTTTACATTACACTCTTGTTTTCTTTAAAACCAGGTAATCCCGAGATATTTATTGACCACCCCTTTCCACAAAATCTTGTCCTTGTGCTTCTCCTGCCTGTCTGACTATTCCTTTTTCATGGATCTCTTATCCCTTTAGCACTGATACTCTTAGGACCTCTGTATTGTACCATTTGGTCCACTCTTTCTTTACTTTTTTTTCTCCTCAGAGTTAATCATCTCCTATTGGTTCAATTAGTGTCTCTACTTAGATGGTTAAAAAATGTTTTTCTTCAAACAAAATCTTTCTCCTGCACTCCTATCTGTTCCACATTTCAAATTGAAATGTCTTCTAACATATATGTACCAATGGACCAGAAATATGGTTTTAACATCCAAGTGTATATCATAGTGGGCTAATCATCATCACCATCATTGACATTTAGATAGTGCTTTGAAGTTTACAAGGTATTTTATATGCATTGGCATATGTGAGTCTCAGAAGAACCCGGTAAGTTAAACAATGTGGTTGTAATATTCTCCAGTTTATTGATGAGGGAGCTGAGATACAGAGAGGTTAAATAACTTGTCCATAGTAAGGCAGTGTCAGTGGGAGTGTTTCAACCCAAATTTTCCTAATTTAACTCCATAATCTTAACAACTGTATGTAACATCAGAAATCATGGTCAGTTTGGTAAATATTGTTTTATACAAATATGCACAAAAGAGCCAAAAAAAATGAGAAGATGACAGTGATAATGAATGTTTATTAATTATTTCCTTTTGGTTATTTTATCATTAAAGATAATCTTCTGTACCTTTCAACATAAAACTTTGTCCTAATTATAATTGTTATTATGTGACAATGTTGAATGAGTGTGGATCTGTATTAAGAAATACAAGGCGTGTGAAATTCTTGCACAGTTATTCTTGCTGATGGGTTCTAACATTGTAATGAGTTAAGGGAAATCTATTTAAAACAAACAAATGATTGCCTTTGATTATAGAGCTATCAATATGAGCCTAATGAATTCATTTACTAATTATTTAGCCCAGTTAAAAATATAAGCCAAAGTGATCTTTAGTACTAACATTTGTTTGCATAAACAGAAGCAAAGCAAAAACAGAAAGAGATAGCAAGAGGAAGAGAGAGACAGACAGAGAAAAATAGAGAAATACAGAGATAGAGAGGTAGAGAAACAGAGACAAAGACAGAGACAGTCAGAGAGACAGAAATGGAGACAGAAACAATCAAAGAAACAGACATAGAGAGATCGAAAGAGAATGCATAGTGATAGAATCATTTTCTGAACTTAGTTCCTTTTCCTAAGATTATGACAAATCTAATTCTGACCTCTTAAGATTATGCTTTATTCTACTAAAATGATCTTGCCCCTAATCTGTGAACTCTTGTCTTCCCTGCTTAATTTTTTCTTTGTTAATTTGGGATATCTGAAATATTTTCAGTTAAAAAAAAAAGACAAAACTTGGGAGTAATGGGAATAACTGACTAGACAAAATGAATCCAAATCATATTCACTTTAAACCTGCTAATTCTAAACTGAATCTCATCAGAAGTGTTTGAGAGAAAGATGAATGTGCTCTTTATCTAACAAGTCTGTACTTCTATGTCAATATCCTACTCCATATACTGACATTATGGTTATTAAATTCTAGAAATAAATGTGAAGTGGGCAGAAATAGACTCATGTATCTATGCCCATATCTAAGATCAAATTTAAAATTTAAATTTTAATTCATCATTTGGCTTAACAGTGAATGAAGCAGATTTGATTTACATTTGCTGATTCATTATTATGCTCAGATTTTATTAATAAAAACTACAAATGATATTGCTCTTTATGGCTTTATACGTTGCCTCATTCAAGTTTTAAAAAGTTCTTTAAGCTACATGCTACAGCCATTGACACACCCAATTTTATTGAAAAGGAAAGTGAAATTCAAAAAATTTGATAATTCACTTGCCTAAGGTCACACATGTAACAAGTAGAATGAGAAACTATCAAACTCAGATTTTCTTGAATTAAAATCTAGCATTCTACACATAATCATATGCTAATTAACTGGCAATGTGCAAGATCATAATATTAATGAAAATTCCCAAATTGTCAAAGTATATATTTATTTTATATTTGAATATTTCAACTTAATTTTTTTTTCCTGAAAATTATTTGAAAAGAACTTGAGGTGATATCCCACTAGTAGGAAGTGATGTCACACAAAAGTCTGGTTAGCTATTTTCATTAATTTTTCAACCACATGTTCATTAAAAGTATTCTTGAGAATCAAAAGATATGCACAAGAATAGTTCATTGTTTCTGATGTGAGTAAAATACTAATGACAAATAACATATTATTTATATTATAAATATAGTCTTCCAAGATGGCAACATTCTCTTAAAAAGATACTGGTTCATCTAGCCATTGTGGAAAACAATTTGGAAATGTGCCCCCAAAGCTATTTACTATGTATGCCCTTTGACACACCTATACTATTAGGCCTATATCCAGAAAATATCAATGAAAGAAGAGAAGGTTCCATATATATAAAAATATTTAGAGGATCTCTTATTTATTACAAAGAAGTAGAAACTAAAGGTGTGACATCAATTGGGAAATGAACAAACAACATATGGTATTTGATTATCATGATAAATGAAGTAATGACGAGAATACTTTCAGAGAAACTTAGGAGGGTTTGTGTTAACTGATACAAAATTACTTTAAAGGAACAAAGAGAATAATGTAAACAATAACAATAATGCTATAAACAACTTTGAAAGATTGGAGGACTCAGATCAACACAATAACTAATTCCTGAGGATTCATGACAAACTATGTTGCTCATATCTGAGAGTGGGGTCATAGACAGAGTGAAGATTGAAATGTCTTTATATTGAAATTGATATCTATCTATCTATCTATTACCTATTTATTTTTATTTTTAACCTGGCAAATGTAAGAATTTGTTTTGTATTGCTAAATACATTTGTAAATACGGGTTTTTGTTTTTTTCTTTTTTTCCCACTGGCTGAGGAGGGCAAAAGGAGGAGGCAGACAGAAAATGATTTAAATACTAATTAGGGAATAAAGGTAGGTTCCAGGTATTCATTTATGCTTATAAGATTTATAGTTATGTGGGCTCTTTATGATCATTTAGTCAAATTCTATCATTACACAGAAGAGCAAAATGAATAACAGAAAAACTGACTTAACAGTGTTCACAAGGCAAATAGAAAATCTGAGTTCAAATATAACATCTTCTGACTTCAAACCAGAATACTTTCCAGTATGTCATGTAATTTTAATTGTCTGATAATTAATGAAAATCTACTAGTTAATGGGCTTTTGCCTATTATTCAAAAATATTTTCCTTAAATTCAACCATATTTTCATTCTGAATTAATGCATTATTTTACTCAACAAGGATTTATTTGTAACCTACTATGTTCTTAGTATTTTAAGAATGCGCCATATGTGTTGATTTAATGAAAAATGTCACCTCTCTTCATATTTATATTTTTCATTTATTCAAAAACATTTCATTATTATATTTAAGATAAAAGCTATTTGCTGCTGATATTGAAAATGTCAGAGCACTTCGTCAATTATTTTTCTGATGTAAAATCCATTTTTTCTTTATAGCATGAAGACTATGAAGAATTTTTTAAAAAATTTTCTCCCAAAACATTTTGTGTATATTAATTTAATGTACCTCATTTCAAAATTATAGTTAATATTTTCCTTAGGTATCTGCATCATTTGATTTGTACCTATTATTTTCTATTCAGTTATTGGTCCAATAATGTTTTATCCATCATCCTGCATGAATTAGAATTTTTTAGAGAAAAGTTATTTTCTAAAAAGTTGCTTCTAGAATATGTCTATACATATATAAACTATATGTGTATGTATGTGTGCTGTGTGTGTAAATATAATTATAACCTAGAGGTATCCAAATTAATTCATATGTGTATTCATATATAAGACACATGAGTGTGCATATATAATTCATATAAATATATATATATATGGATGGACGTAGATGTATATATGTATGGTGTGTGTACACATACACACATGTACGTATCAAGGAGGACTGGCACCTCTCATGTGAGGGCATACCTTTCTAGGACTGCTCATCCACCTTTGTTGTCCATCTGGCATTCAACTCTCATCTGTGGCTTTAAGAAGCTGTAGCATGTGCAGCCTCCACACTCTAGTAGCACTAACTCGGCAAATGGTCCAGACCAGGTTGATAGTAACTGACAAAATTACTTTGTAGTAAAATAAGGGGCATCTTCCCCAAGGATGTGAAGATTATCCCTGGTGGAATGAACTAATAAGAACTTTTTTTTTTTTTTAATGGGCCATCAAGGTCACTGAAAAAGGTGCCGTGGAGTTCTTAGAACATTTAGAGCTTGGTTGGACATCAAAACCAACAATGTCATTCATTGCATTCTGGGCATCACCAATCATCTTGAGTTCTGTCTTGACACTGAATTTCAATGACTGTGGAAAAGAGAGTGAAGCCAACAAATTTGTGCAACTCTGTCTCACTTAAATCCAATTTACCCACCAGTCAATACATCATGCCACGATGTTATTGATCCTCTTTAAAAATGAAAGACAAACAACAATATATACATATAATTGTTATAATAAATAGCTTGCTTTAAGGCTAGGAGTAATATAATGGGTACTTGAGCATCCTCTCAACAACAATTATTAAAATAGATGGCATTTACATGGTTCATTTACAATCTTATCTCATTTTAGCCTAACAACAATCCTGGAAATTAGGTATTATTTTTATTCTCAGAGGCAGAGATTGAGACTTACTCAAGATCACATAACTAGTAAGTTTCTGAAGCAGGATTTAAACTCAGATGTTCTGCCATTCTTATCTTCCATTGGTCAGCTTGTTCTTTCTTGCTTTATTCTGTATATCTCACTCCTCCTCTACTGATAGACCCTCAAAAATTTTCTCTCTTTTGTAAACCTTTCCCTCATGAACTGGCTTAATATTTTATAAAAGACCTCTAGGCATGACTAGATTTTGTCAACCTATCTGAAAACTCTTCCTATGCAAAACCTTATCAAGTTGATCCAATGACTTATCAGAGATATATAAGGTGATCAAAATCTTTTCACACTTGGCTAGAAGTCTTTGACTTGATTGAATCAAGATCCATTGTTCCTTCTTTCTCTTTTAAAGTTCCAAAGTATATCCCTTCCTTTGGTGAGATCCAGTACATT
>JAQQSV010003890.1:0-14971 GCA_028646515.1 Pseudochirops corinnae | reverse complement strand
CACATACACATATTAATACAAATAAGCAAAAACAGACAGGTGTGGATTAGTGTGAATAATTAATCTTATGAACTGTTGGTATTAGTCAAATACACAAGGTGTATTTCCATTGGGCTGTACTCAATCAAGGACCATATCTGACAGAATCATATAAATGACTTTATATGGTATGAATTTGAATACATGCAACCACTTCACAGGATGCATTTTCCAGACTCGTGGAAAGAAAACCAAGACACTAGGCAAAGGAAGATACACTTTGCATTAGATATGCATCTAATCCTTCTCAAGGAAGATCTACCACAATACCTCATACATAGTAAATACCCTATATATGTTTGCTGAATTGAGTTGTTTTGCAACAAAACACTGAATGAATAAATAAATATTTCTATTTGGATTGAGTTAAATGTTTTTTTCCCCCCATGTTTTGCCTTTCAGTATGTATGTTGTGTGACCATAGGGAGGTTCCTACCTTTGAGGTTCTAACAAGTCATTCTTCTTGAACATTTAAGTTCAGACATTGAACATTAAGTTCAATGATTCCTCATGTTCCTTCTAATTCTCCATCCTAAGATCCTTGGTCTTTTACTCTTGGCCATCCAGCCAAGTCAAAATCTCAATTCCTAGACTTGGGTACATTTTGGAAATAAATCAAGAGAGTTAACTCCTAGCAGAAAAGAGAAGAGAGTGAGCAGGGTAGGGATAGAGGATAGAAGTCATGTGTCACTCTGGTAAAAAGTCTGATCTTGGGCAAGGAGGCACTCCTTGCTAAGGATGAATTCTCTCAACTATCAAAGGAGAATAATAAAATTTGAACTATCTACCCTACACATTGTTGTGATTTTAGTAATAAATTCCAAAACAGCTTTTCATTGGATGATCTTGGAGCATTTTATGAACATAAGTCTCATAATGGCAAAACATCATCTACATGAGATCCATAGTATCTCAACAGAATATGGTTTAACTATCTACTGAGGAAAAAAAATAAACAAGTAAATAAGGAATAATTTAAAAAAAGAATTACTACAATTTGTATCAACTAGGTGACATAGATGGAATTCTGGGTCTGGAGTCAGGAAAATATGAGTACAAGCTATGTGACCCTGGGTAAGTCACTTACCTTTTGTTTGCCTCATTTTCCTGAACTATAAAATGAGGAATAACAGAACTGACCTCCCAGAGTTGTTGCAATGTCAAATGTGCTAGCATCTGTAGAGATCTTTGCACAGTGCCTAGCACACAGGAAGTACTTATAAATGCTAGCTATTATGATCATCACGACCGTTATTATTGTCAGCAATCTGTGCCCACCTGGGAGCTGGCTATGATCAAAATGGAGGCATGGAATCAAGTAGTCAGTTGGTGAAGAGATGGGTTGATCCCCACGCTGCTATGCAATAGTCAAACATTGGGCTTATCTTCAACACAACTATACCTCATGTTCACCCAGTATCCTGATGCTCCTCTCACCCCCCCTCCAGCTGCTCTGCATGCTCATAATCTCCCCTCTTCTGCCACAGCAAACAGCCCCACAGAGCTGTTGGTCAACAAGCATTTAGAGCAGAACCACTATTCGGCACCCAGAGTAACAGCCAGGCAGGTGCCATTGGCAAAAGTGCCTCCTTCCTGCCTCAAACACTCCCAGTATAAACTCTCCCAACTCTCCTTTCCACCCCATCATTTTTGCCTACCACAGGAGCCCTCACAGGATGGGTTCAATTCTCCATGGCAGTGACTGGGGAATAAGCGCCCTGCCCTGTTTCTGTTTGGGGTTTGACAAGAGTGAGTCACACAGTGGTATAAAGTTTGTTTGTTCATAATTGTTTTCACATTGTCTTCCTCATTAGACTTTGACACTCTTAGGGTCTAGACTTTGCCTATTTTTTTTTGGGGGGGGGGAGTGTATCTTTAGTACTCAGCACCATTTGTTCTGTTGTTTCAATCTGGTTTGACTTCCCCATGACCTCATTTGGGTTTTCTGGGCAATGATATTGGAGTGGTTTGCCATTTTCTTCTCCAGCTCATTTTACAGATGAGGGAATTGAAGCAAATAGGGTTAAGAGACTTGCCCAGGGTCACACAGCTAGTAAATGTCTGAGGCCACATTTGAACTCAGGAAAATGAGTCTTTGACTCCAGGTCCAGCATTCTATCCACTGCAACACCTAGCTGACCCTTAGCACTATACCTGGTCCATAGAAAGTACTTAATGAATGCTTATATACTGACAGACAAAAGTATATATAATATGGGTATATGTATATGTAATTAAATATATATAAGATAATACTCTTTTGAAAAAGATAGGAGTATGCAATGAAAAATGTTTGGAGAGCAATAGTATAGACTACAACACTCTATTGGGTGGATAAGGCATAGAGCCCATCCGTGAAAATATGTGGAGATACTGCAAATGGACAGTGAGCTAGGTCAAGCTGGGGATGATCAGGAATAAGAAAACAGGCTGGATTGCCTCTACAATATCATAGTTCTTTTTAAAAACCTTTTAATAACCCAAAACTTCCCCCAGAAGCAAAGGCCCATCTGTTTAATGCTAATACTCTTCAGATGATATTACAGGTCAGGGAGTCATGCAACACCACAGACTCTGCAGAATTAAAAATGAGGATCAGCCAAAGGGGCAAGGAGGAGGTGGATGGTGGACACGAACAAGACAAAACAGAATACAAAATAGGGATTATGCAGAAGTGGTGAAAAGAAAGAAGAAGAGAGGAGGAGGAAAGAGAGAGAGAGGGAGGGGAGAAAGGAAAGAAGGAACGAAGGAGGGAGGGAGAAAGGAAGGGAAGAAAGAAGGAATGTAAGAAGGAAGGAAGGGAGGGAGGAAAATATTTGTTAATTAGGGGAAATAGACTGGTTATCTGTAGTCAAAGTATCTGGGTTCCAATCTCACTTCTCTCTTTATCTGTGTGATCTAAGGTACTTAACCTCATGAGCTTTCATTTGTAATATGAAGGCACTGGAATAGATACAAGAGAGGATCTGTGTCAATTCTAAATCTATGGTCACATGAATCTTTGATGGCCTCCTCTGTCTACATTCCTGCAAGTTCAAGAGATTGATAGGAAGGTTCCCCCAGCACATTAAGTAGACCACCCTCCTCAAAAATGATTTATGGAACTACACGGAAGAGTCACAGAGATGAGCAGACATGGATGGCTTGTGATATGCCCTGCTGGAGGAGGTCCCCGAATAGATGAGCATACAAACTAATTGGAGGATTAGAAATATTCTCACCAAATAAACACAAGCTAGAAAAAAGATCCATATTTAGAATTCAACATATTAATTTATGGACCTCAAGAAGTGTTTGCACATGCTAGGGTATCCCAACATAGAAGAATAGCACAAATTCATCACAGCAGGCATCAAGTTGAAAGACTGAGGCATCTGGATAAATTAAATATTTCCAAAGCAGTCTGACCAAGTCCCTAGACTCAAATCAGACAGAGTATCCAGCAGTGCAGCATCTGGTCCTGCAGCTGCCAAGCACACCCTGTGGGTGGAAATGAGGGCTGGCTTTTCTGTTTGAACCTAAAGAGTAGCCTGCCAAGTGGGAGAGCCTTCCACAAAGCCAGCAACAGGAAGACACAATGCCAAATTAATAGAGAAATTAGTTCAGGCATGTGTCATTTTGTCTCAATTATAAGAGAACCATTGGTAAAGGGGGAGTCATAGAAGACATTAATGCAGGGCTACCATTCGTGGATGTTTAAACTACAAACATGTTTAGACAGTTGTCCATCTGCAAACTCTCCAGATGGAGATGGCAAAATTAAAAGGAAAGGATGGCCAGTTTCCTTTTTGTATTTGAACAGTTGGATGACGTGGAGGATTGTCAAGTTACAAAATCGTTTCTGCAAACCAAATGGACCATGGCTAAGGAAACAATGACTGATGCTGACACAGAAGAGATCTGACAGGCAATTATGAGGCAGAGGCATTTCTCTCTTCCTTCTGATTTCTCCTCTTCAGGGATATTAAGCCTAGGGAGCTGTTGGTTAAGGAATAGGCAGTGACACACATCTTGAAGGCTTAAGTGGATCAAAAACATGTACTGTTTAGAAACTTTTTGTGCATAAGTCCAAACTGCTTTCCAAAATGGCTCCACCAACACTGTATCAATGTGACTGTTTTCCCACCACCTTTCCAACATTTGTCATTTTCTTCCAGGGATCATTTTTACCAATCTGATGAGTTTGAGATAGATTGTTTGAATTGTTTTAATTTTAATTTCTCTATTAGGTATTTAGAGCAGTTCTTTTCCATATACATAGTCCGGTCTCTTCCCTTGAAAACTTGCTGTTAATATTCTTAGACCATTTATCAATTGGGGAATGGCTCTTATAATCTGAAACAGTTCCCGATATATCTTGGAAATGAGACTTATCAGATAAACTTGCAAAGATATTTTCTCTAGTTAATTATTTTCCTTTTAATCTTAGGCATATTAAATTTGTTTGTGCAAAAATTTATTAAAAATTTATGTGACCAAAATCATCCATTTTATCTTCTATGATCCTTTGCATCCCTTCTTTGATAATGGACTTTCCCCCTACCCTTATCTTCATTCCTCTACAGTAAACATTCCAGACTTTCTCCACTATATTCCAGAAATCTTTTCATAGCTCACTCCAAGCCTAGAATGCACACACTGGAAGTACCTTCTACCCTTGTGCCCTCTCACTCTGATTGGATGGCTCTACCCAGAACCTCCGTTTAAATCTGGCATGGTCTAGGTAATATTTTCATTACCCTCCTGTACAAACAAAGCCAATGTAAGCAAGATTAAGAGGGAAGTGGGAAATTAGGAAAGAATTTTTATAACTAGTGTCATTGGAACAGAGTTGTGATTTCACTGGTTGGGGAACTCCTTTTACCAAAGCAGAAAAGCACCTACTCTGCATATTACATTTTTTTAGAGAGTTTTCTGGAGAACCAAGTGATTAAGTGATTTACCAAAGGTAAACCAGAAACAGGAGTAAACTTTGAACTCCTATGTCCCTGACTCCACAACTGATCCTTTATTCACTATACCACTTCTACTTAAAGGTCGTTGTGTATGTGTGTCTCTGTGTGTGTCTGTGTGTCTCTGTGTGATCATATGTACATATGTATGTCTCTGTGTGTTCATGTCTTAGTGTGTGTATGTATATGTGGGTGTGTCTGTGTGCTCTTTTATTTTAATAGGAAAAAAAAAACATGCAGCTGTTGGGTGTCATGATGGATAAGGCCTCACTATGTGTGAGGCCCTGGTACTAAGTCATACTGATACAAAGCAATACAAAATACAGTCCCAGTCCTGAAGGTGCTCAAAGAGCATATCTTAATCCCTCCATATCTCCTCCCTCATGGCCACAGGATCACAAAAAGAAAAAGAAAAAGAAACTTCTTCAGAAAGTCTGATACACTGGGGAGTCATTACTGAATCATAATCATTGTTCTGAAATCCCTCAAACTCCTGCTGGGTGGCCCTTAATTAAGCTGGATAAATAATAATGGCTCAGAAGTTAATCCACTGAAATACATGTGTCAGTAATACAAATGTTTGTCTTTGGTTCACTGTCCGCCATCATTCATGCAGAGAAAAAAATCAATAATTTAGTTCATGGTTCTAACTTAAAGATTCCTTAACTCCAAAGGCACTATGTACTTGGTAACTATCATACCTTGGTGACTGGGGCCATTAATTATTTAAAGTCACTTGGGATCTTTTTTTTTTTTGAGGGAAATGATAGTTAGGCTAACTTAGAGTACTTAAATAATTACCCACATTAAAAAAATGAGAAATGATTTCTTGCTTCCCTTACTTCAAGATGGATCACTGCCTTCTACATCCCCATGATCAAGTGCCTTCTATGCTTTATCTTCTTAAAGTAAATTAGACCATCCCTCATGTCTCCTGCTAAGTGCTGGCTAGTCACTACTATAGATCTAATCAGTTAACAGCATTCTCACTTCCCCACCTGAAAGATCCAGGGGCTTTACTATAGACTTGCATCTTTCATCTTTTTTATATTTTGTCTCAATTCAGATTTAAATCAAAGACCTCAGATTCCAAAAACACCCACATGACTGAGTTTAAAACACACACACACACACACACACACACAATGTATGACAAGGGTTAGAATTTATAGTCATTTGTTATTTAACAAAAGGGTGTAGATTCAGAAGAATTTCATCATAGATGGTGTCTATGGTATTAC
Source organism: Pseudochirops corinnae (assembly GCA_028646515.1). Taxonomy (NCBI): domain Eukaryota; kingdom Metazoa; phylum Chordata; class Mammalia; order Diprotodontia; family Pseudocheiridae; genus Pseudochirops; species Pseudochirops corinnae. Next base: position 8,739 of record JAQQSV010003890.1, on the reverse strand, counting down.
AAATCAGTAGTTATTTGTCCTGCCAGAGTTCTGTAACATAATAATTATTTTTTCCTAGTATTTTCTTTATGCCTTGCCCCCTCCACATATTTATTATGTCAGTGGGCTAAATTACAAATACTTAAATATTTGTCACTTGTGAGTCTTCATATTCAATGAATTTAAGATGTGGAATTATGCACTTGAAATGGAATGTCTTTGAGGAGTCCAAGTCAGGCAGGACAGGAATATGGATGTGTATGTGCATCCTTACATGTGTTTGTGTCTGTGTGTGTTTGTGTGTGCACAAAGGCACCAATAACAAGAATCTGCTCCATGCTATTTGCAAGACACTGTGCCAAACACTGAGTATACAAATAAAAGTAAAAACATTCCCGGCTCTCAAGGAGTTTACAGTCTAATGGAAGAGATAACATGTAAAAAAACTAAGTATAAACAAGTTACATATAGGCTAAATTGGAAGGAAGTCACTAGAATTATGGGAAATGAGGAGAATATTTTTGCAGAAGGTAAGATTTTTAGCTAAGAGCCAAAAGAAGCCAAGAAAACTGGGAAGAAGAGACAAAAACAGATAATTCCAGCCATGGAAGACAGTGAAAATTCACTCAGGAGATAGATTAACAAAGGTGTCAGTGTCATTGAACTGAGGAATATACAGGCTATGTTAGAAGACTGGAAAGGTCAGAAGGAGCCATAGGCTTTAAAAACCAAATAATGGTGTTATATTTATTCTGGAGGTAACAGGGAATCACTGGAGTTTACCAATTATGCAGATAACATGATAAGACCAACATTTGAGGAACAATCACTCTGATAGCTAAGTGGGGAGGTAGATAAAAATGGGAGGCACTTAGGTCATAGAAACCAACTAACGGGCTATTGTAATAATCCATGCATGAGATGATGAGGGTATGAACATATGTGATAGAAATACTAGAGGAGAGAATGAAACATGAATGAGAGATGCTGCAAGCACAGAACTGATAGGACTTGGCAACGAGTTGAAGAGAAAGCAGTCAAGGATGACACTAAGGTGGCGAACCTGGGTTATTGAGAGGAGGGTGGTGGCCTCAATAGTTACAAGGGATTAAAGAAGAAGAGAGAATTTGGGGAGAGAGCTAAATTTGTTTTTGGACATGCTGAATTTTATCCAATTTGAGATATCCCATGGGAAGTTGGACATTCTAGACTGGAGATAACGGCTTCAGAAATAGATCTGAGAATCAGCTACACAGAGATAATGGAATTGTGTAGTGTGTGTATATATAGTTCTTGTGTTTTAAAGAACATGAGTGAATACTTCTAAAAGATCTTCTAAACATCAAATGCTAGAGATGGCAACACATCATCATCTCCTCTGTGCTCTAGGGAAAGATATCCCCATTGGTAAAATGAGTTTCCTCACTGAGGATTGCCTACACCAATGAAATTCCAGGTTCAGCCCAAGAACCATCTTGAGACAATGATCTCATTTCTGCTTCACCAATCTTTACACTAGGATGATGACTTCCTAAGACACTATATTTCCATAATTTCCCTGAAAAAAATAAAACAGAACATGCCGTGTGTGCCAGGTGGCCTAGAACTCTCAAAATTTTTTAAATTTTCCTGTCAAACCTGAATTTTCAGACATCCCTGCCAAGTTGGATTTGAGATCAAGGAAGTTGATTCCAAGCAATGGATGAGAACACAGCATAATGGCTCATGTGCCCAGCTTTAATGGGACTGGCATGTTCTATAAACATGGATCTTTTACCCTTTAAGGGACAAAATGTTTTTCATCTTATAAATGGTTAAAAGGCCTTTTTTAACTTCTTCAGTAGTTAATACTCCCCTACCTGCTGAAATGCTGCTGCACTTAATATTTGTTAATTTGTTTCTTTATTAGGATTTATATTGAGGCCTACCAGTAGAATGTTGGAATTACAGGGGCAAGGACCTTTTTGGTTTTGTCTGTTGCATCTCTACTGTCAAGCACAGTGCTAGTCATACAGCAGGTACTTAATTCTTGTTGGAGTATTTTGAAATGTAAAGCATTCTTCAGTGCCATATTAATCAGAGTTTTATATTGGAAAATAGAATGGAATTTTCATCCTGTTGTTCTATGGCAGCAATGTGAACAAGTCATTTTGTTTTTGTCAGCCTCAGTTTACCAATCTGTAAAAGGAGGGGGTTGACTAGATGACCCAAGCTCTCTTCTAACTCTAACAGATTAAGGACAACATAGTTTCTTTGTATGACCCAGGGTTTTTCATTTGGCTAAATCAAATTTACTAAATGCCTCCCCAAATGGGGCATGTCTAAATATTGAGGTAGATGTGAAGAGCAATCAGATGGATCTTTTTTTCAATTAGTTTCCAGTCTAGGGTTATTATTATGGTCACTAGTTATCATATGGTGCTTTAATTCACTGATGCCTTTTTAATGAATTTCCCAGACTTGAGTTCTTATCTAATCAACGAATCTTTGGTCTCCTTTGCTGCTTCTCAATTTCTCAGACCACTGGCTTGTAGAGTGGGAAGAATGATGGGGCTTGGAGTCAGGAAGACTTGAATTCAAATCCAGTTTCAGATACTTGCTAGCTGTGTGACCTTAGGCAACTCACTTAATCTCTGCCTGCCTCAGGTTTTTTCCCTGTTCAGTTATGTCCACTCTTCATGACCCTATTTGAGGTTTTCTTGGCAAAGGTAATGGAGTGGTTTGCCATTTCTTCCTTTAGCACATCTTACAGATGAAGAAACTAAAGCAAACAGGGTTAGGTGACTTGCCCAGGGTCACACATCTGGTAAGTGACTGAGGCTGGATGGGAACTCAGAAAGATGAGACTTTTGGGTTCCGGGTCTGAATATTTATCCACTAGCCACCTAGGTGCCCTTCTGTCTCAGTTACCTCATCTGTAAAGTAGGGGTAATTATAGTACCTATCTCCCAAGGATCTTGTGAGAAGCAAATGAGATGAAATTTTAAAAATGTCATATAAATTTTAGCCATTAATTTTCACAATATTTTTAATATCTAGTAATAGTAGCCTCATATCAGTGTAACACCCTACTGCCATATCACTCCTCTACTCAAAAAATTTTAGTGCTCCTGATTCTAAACCCCTTCGCCTTTTTTTAAAGACCCCTGCAGCTTTTCTATCCTATTTCATTTTACTCTTCTCCTTCATGGTCTCTGTATTTCAGCAAAACTGGCACACTCACCAGGCTCTTGATTTTCTGCCCTCTGCATTTGTATAAGCAGCCTCCTTTCCTGGACTGCATCTTTTTTCTTTACTCAGAACTAAAACTAAGATTTCCCCTCATATATTAAGATTTTTCTGATTCCCCAATTACTATCACTCTCTTCATCTCCAGTTTTCCTAGTATGGCAGTGCAGTACTTGTGTTAGTATTCATAGCCACATTGGAGATAGCAACATCATCCCCTGTCCCAGTAGACTGCAAATTTTTTGAGGACAGACTATTGTAAGCTTACACTCCCAGTATCTAGCATTGTGCTTTACTCTTAGTAGGCCTTTTAAAACTGTTTACTAAATTGAACTGCTTCTCATTTGTTCTTTATGATAGTTTTGGAAGAACTTGTCTAGTTAGCAGGATTGTAATGACCCTCGGGTATGTGGGTGCATTTCTCCTCTGAGATACCTAGTACAGCCGAGATCTTTATTTTATTTACCTTTTATATTCGCCAGAGGCCTCTTAAGAGTAAAGTCCTGCCAATGGTCCTATAAGGAAATAATCTAACTTTTATATTTACATTTAATCCAATGAACGGCATTCTAGCACCTGAGGATAGCTCCAGAACTGTATTAATGGAACAAAGAAAATGCATGTTTGGGGAACTCTTTTCTTCCTGGTTCAGTAACCTTTTTTCTAGGCTTGGAGCTATCTTCAAAAGGGTTGAGTGTACTAGAAGTCAGATAGTTAGATAAATGAATTATTGATGAATCAAAGCATTTAGAGACAGTTCAGGGGTCATCTAGCCTGACCCACACCCAAAGAGTTGCCTCTAAGACATATCTAACAAGTAGTCTTCCAATCTTTGCTCAGAACAGCCTCTGGTAAATTCACGATCTCCCACAGTTTCCCATTCCCCATCTTAATTCCTTTAACTGTTCAGAAAGTGTGGTTTTTTAAATTTTTATATCAAGTCCAAATTTGTCTCTTTTTGCACTCTACCCCTTACCTTTGCAGCCAAGCAAACCACTGTACTCTATTTTCCAATGGACTACCATTCAAATACTTGAAGACAGTTACTCAGTCTCACTTAAATCTATTTTGCTGTAGGTTGAACTTCTCCAGTTTCTTGACCCAGTCCTCATGTACATGAACTTGCAGACCTTCACAGTCCACATTATTTTATGCTGAACTTATTCACATTTATTAATACATTTCTTAAAGTTTGGTACTCAGACCTAAGGGTCATGCTCCAGGTGAGGTCTAAGTAGTGCCAAGTACTGCGAGATCATGATCTCTTCACATGCTGGACGTGAGGGCTTTGTCAGTGAAGCCTAAGAATGTAATACCTTCCTTAGCTCCCACATCATGCCCTTGATTCACATTGAGCTTGCCACCCACTAGAATTCCCAGATCTTCTTCATATGGAACATTATCTGGTCAGACCTCCTTATCATGAGATTGATTTTTTGAACCATGGTCTAAGACTGCAGTTACTGATAGTTCATGTCACCCTTGGCCCACTGTTCCAGTCTGTCAAAATCAATTCACTTCTTTTCTCTTTCATCCGGTATGCTGGCCCTTGCAACTTTGTGCAATCTCCCAATCTGACATGCAGCCTGTTTATGGCTTCATCAAACCCTTGATAAAGTCGTTAAATGGCATAGGGCCAAAAACAGATCCCTGAGGCAGAACCCTGGAAACCTCCTTTTGAACTGACTCTGAATTACTCCTGCAGCTCTTGCCCCTTCTGGGGGGCCTGCTAGGCAGCAAGTTCTGAATCTTTCTAATTGTGCTTCTGTCTAATGAGTCTCTCTCCATATTTTCCACAAAAATAGCATGAAACATTTTGCCAAACTCTTTGCAGAAATCATGTTAAGTTATATTTCTAGCATCTTGATGATCTACCCATCTAGAAATACTATTAAAAGGAAAGTAAGTACAGTCTGGTTGTAAATACTATAAAGGCATACAAGTTTTGTTTTAAAACTCATTATATAAAATAGTAACAGGCAAATAAATGCATGCATTTTAAAGTAGGTCGTGGCTTTAGTCAATCAATAACAACTTTTTGATTATTTACTATATGGCCAGGCACTGAGCTAAGTGCTGGGAATACAAAGAAAAGGGGAAAACATGTCCTGCCTTCAAGTACCTTACATTCTAATGAAACAATCCGGAGCAAAACAAACAAACATTGATTGGAAGACTGTATATAAATATCAAGAGCACCTTGGTATGGGTCCTGGCGGGCAGAAATAATTAAAGCTGTAGTGACTTTTTAGAATAATAAAATGCCAAGAATGCTTAAAAATCGTATTTCTGTGAAGGACGAGGGAACCACAGGAGTTGCTCCTGATGCTTATTTTGTTACCCAGGCTTTTCCTGAAGGCCTTGATTACTTTAATTTGTACATGTATAATTTCTTTCACCTGAGTCTTACCCCGATGCTACTTGTACTCTTGTATGTACTCTTGGGTTCCCAAAAGCTATGGGAGGGAAACACAACCCATGGCAGACCCTACCCAGTTGGAAAGGCTTTGTGTATAGTAACAAAAAGAAACCACAAGAGACAGTGTGGTATAATGGAAAGAGTACAAGATCTGGTGTTAGAGGACCTTGGTTCTAATCTCACCTCAATGACTGGATCATTTTGGGCAACTTCTTTACTATCTTTAGGTCTTGATGACCTCATCTATAAAATGAAAGGGTAGGATTCAAGACGCTCTGAGGTTCTCTCCTGCTCTAGACTGATGATCTTATTAATTTATATCTATCAAACAAAAGCCTACTTGAGTTAAGACCTTCATCACCAGGGCCCATGAATTTTTCAAAATAAATACTGAAAGACCATTAATTCAGGTTGCGATTTTTATCAATGGCAGTGTTTCCCATGTTTACATAAGCAGATCATGGACATATGGAAGATAAGTAAAATTCACCCCCCTCCTAACCTACCCAAAATGCTTCCCATGATATTTGCATTAGTTTGAAGCAGTAAAAATTTGAATTACCTTAAAAAAAAAATTACGTACAAAAGCAGGACAGAGATCATCTAAAGATGTAGTAGATGCTGCCCCATCCTCGAGATAAACTAATTATTGTTAACTGGGCACCAGTTAAAGATCTGAGTTCCTGGAATCTTACACCAAAAAAACATGTAGAGTTCTGATTTCTATATTTTTTAAATTTAAATGAAAAACCTCCATGCAAATTTAAGTGCAAAGACAAGGATTATCTCTAGACTGAATTCAAGAAGGAAGTTCGGGGAACCAGCAAAAGTCCTGATTTTGGAGAACTGGGTCCTTGGGATGAGGACCAGTGTTTTCTGCCAAAAAGAGCTCTGGGTTCATTTCAGGCATCCAGCTGAGAACCCCTCAAGGGCCAGCCCCAAATTATATATTATGTCAAAAAGACCTCAGAATCTTTAATGGAAAGGGTTATCAACTGATCAACTTACCCATAAAAGAATCTCAGTGGAGGATGTGATTATCCACACAGATGCATCCTGGTGGGTCTGCCAGGATGATTAAACTGACAAATGCATTCCCAAGGAACATGACTTAGCGTTGACCCTCTAAGGATTGGAACACACTCAACAAACATGGGAATTCAGTGTGGTAGTAGAAGCATTCTGATCTGATCCTTTTGACAGTAACTGGATAACAACTGTTCTGCAGCCATTCCATATTGGAGACGATAAAATAATATCATGGGAATAGACAAGCATCCTTTTTTTTAAAATTGGCTACAACAGAGGGTCCTAGGTGCCTTTTACCTATAGCAGTAATACTCAGTAGCAGAGTATAATGGATAGAGTGATGGGCTTGAAATTAGAAAGACCTGGATTCAAATTGTGACTGAGGCACTCAAGAATTATATGACCTTGGTCTAGTTCCATAACTCCTCTGAATCTGAGTTTCCTCATCTGTAAATTGATTGCAGATATTATGGGCTTTGGGGAGGATCAAATGAGATAATTTCTCTTAATTTATTCACGAATGAAGGCTTTGAACTCAGTGACCTCTAAAATGTCTTCTATTTCTCAATGATCCTATATAAAATATAAAAATATTTGGAAAACTTTATGTTGTTGTTGTTCAGTCATATCTGACTCTTCATGATCACATTTAGGTTTTTCTTGTCAAAGATACCGGAATGGTTCTCCATTTCCTTCTCCAGTTCATTTTAAAGGAACTGAGGCAAACTGGGTTAAGTGACTTGCCCAAAGTCACACAGCTAGTAAGTGTCTGAGGCCAGATTTATTTCAAATCTTCCTGACTCCAGGCCCAGTGCTCTACCCACGGTGCCACATATCTGTACAACTAATTGGCAATATTATTAGTATAGCTTCCAACCTATGATCCTGTGATAAATGTATAAAAATACTTCACCAACCTTATGGTTATAAAACTATTATACTGCTATTATTATCATTACTTTACAGAGGTATGAGAGGGATAAAATTATATTTACGTACACATTTTATATATTTGCATGTAACTTTGCAAACCTTAAAGTGCTATATAAATGTGATCCATTATTTTCTCAGTTGCTTTTCCTAGTGTGGTCTACTGTGGTACATATATTGGGGCTACTATCAAACTGGCTCTCTACCTGCCCAGAGCTAGGGTGTCTCTTGTCTTCTCGAGAAATAGGAGATCCATAGGAGCTGGGAGTGATACTTTGATGTTCTGACTGCATCCTATTGGCATGTTCCCCTTAATGGTTAATCAATTGATATTAATTAGTCAAACTTAGTTTTTAGAAATGCTTATTTTTTACTAAGGTAACACAGTAAGAACACCTGGTTCAAAAATTCTTCCCAAAAATCTGCACCATCTTTTTCCCTTAGTACATTAAGAATCTAGGGGAAAGGGGGCGGAGCCAAGATGGCGGCATAGCAGCAGCAACATATTGCAGCTCTCACATAGCCACCCCAAAATACCCATAAAATAGGACTCTAAACCAATCCTAGAACTCCAAAATGCACACAAAGATACCTCCCACTAAAGTCAGCTCGGCTACAAGGAACCATATCAGCACTGCGAACTGAAACCAGTCTGGCCTAAAGCCGCGGCTGAGCCCCGGGGGCGGCTGGATGAGAGGAGCGGTGAGCAGATTAGCGGCAGCTATGAGCAGCGTTCAGAACTAGGTCACTGTGACTTGCGAGGTCTTGGGAGAAAAGCAGTCCAGCCAAAAGGCCTCCAGAGTGGAAAAGCGAAAGGCGGAGGTTTTGCACCCGCCTCCACGTTGCAGCTTCCCGCCTGCGGCCTGCAGACAGCAGGGGGACTAAGCGATTGCTCTGAGGCCAGCGCTCTCGCCTTGAGCAGCCTGGATCCAGATCGCCGTCTTGGGCCTCGGTCTTGGAGTCTTCATTATCCAGCGAGCCAGAAGTAAGTAGGAAGGGTCCCAGCACCTTCCTGAGAGCTACAGCAGCCGGGAGGACCCCAGCGATTTGGGACAGAGCTTTCCCTTCTGGAAGCAGAGCCCCACAGAGATTTACAACCATGAGTAAGAATAAGCATAAGAAGCAAAGTAAGAACAGCTCCCAAACCCTAGATT